>CAUYSK010094748.1:0-18922 GCA_963575035.1 Avahi laniger
CAATTAAAAATATACACTCTCCATGCCCCGCACACCCCATCCCCATTTATTTTTCCTGCACCTACTAACGCTAATGCACTCACTTTTCTCGTTTATCGTCCGTCTTCCCTGCTACGCCGTGAACTCCTGGAGGACAGGATATGTTTTGCTCGCTGCTGCGTCCGTCTCCAGGGCGGAGAACTGTCGGTCATACAGCAGGTGCTCAATAAATACTTGTTGACTGAACAAATGAACGGGTGCATGATAGCGTCCACGGATGAGGCGTGTACTAAGTAAATGGATGCGAAGGCTTGGGAGAGGGGGGTATCCCGCCGGGGTAGCGTCTGGGAAGGCTCCCTGGAGGAGGGGTATTGGGGCTGGGCCTCGAGTTTGGACGAGATGTGTCCAAGAGACGGGTGGGGGGGTGGGAAGGGCATTCCAGGCAGCGAGCACGGCGTGGGCAAAGGCCCGGGGGTGTGGAGACGTGCACGGTTCAGTGGGAACAGAGCTAAGTGTCCGAGTAGCTGGAGGATGAGGCTGGAAGGCGAAGGACTTGGGTGTTTGGTCTGAGGGTGCTGGGGAGCTATAGAGGTTCTGGAGCAGGGACAGAGACATGAATCTGGCCGGTGGGAAGTGGTTAGGGCTCCCAGAGCCGCCCTCTGGACCGGATCCCAGGGTAGCCAGGGGCCACCCTGACCTCACCACGCCAGGCTGTGGTTTCCCAACACCCCGCCCAGCCGCAGGGGAGTCTGAGGGGCAGCTGCGAATGCGGTCAGAGGGCAGGAGGGCCCCCATGAGACCACCCCGTGGCCCTTGTCCTACCTCTGTCTCCCCCATCCTGGCCAGGGCAGCTGGAGAGACCACAGGGAGACCGGCTCCCACAGATCCGGGCAGGCGGGCCCAAGAGCTGCCCCTTCTGCCTTCTTCCCCCTCCTGTTTGCTCCCTGCAGTTTCCAAGAAATGCTAATTTATACTAAAGTGAGAACAGCTTCTATGTAGGTAGATGCACCTGAGAGGGAGCGCAGGTGGGCTGAGCACTAACGGTGGAATCATAGATGGGGTGCCAGGCAAGTCGGGGACCCATCATTCCTTCCAAACCTCGAACCCTGGCTTGACACCCCCTCCCCACGTCCCTGTCGTGACACACCTCCGAGGCCTCCAGCACCCTGGGACTGAGACCCACCCGGGCCGGAGCAAAGCCGGGGCCTCTGGACGACACAAAGCACCTTTATTGTGGAGCACAAAGCCGCAAAGGCAAAGGAAGTGGGTCTGGCACGCGGGCATCTCTGGGGGGACCCCTCAGTCCCAGAGAGTCGAGCTGGAGTGGGGAGGGGACTCACTTTTCAAAGCCCCACATAGAAGCCACTGGGCAAAACTTTTGGGTGTTTCTTGGGGGAGTTTCGATCAGCTTGTCGGGGTGGGGACGGGACAGAGTGAAGGGCCCAGCTCTGGGCTGAAGTCCCTGCTGTTGTCAGGGCCTCTTTCCCTGTGTCCGAGGGAGGTCCCCTGCGGCAAGGCCAAGGCGTCGGCCTGCGGCTCACGCAGGGGCGGCAGGGACCTCAGCGCGGCGCCGGCGGTCAGAAGTCCAGCTCGGGCATCAGGGTGTGCTTGGCCGGGGCGCCGGGGGGCTCGGGCTCCTGCTCGCAAACGTCCCCGTCCCCGAGCTGGGCCTGCCAGGCCCTCTGCTGCGCCGGCCAGTCCAGGTGCGCCCAGCGGGGGTCGGGGCCCCCCACGACCTCGTCCACCAGGGCCGCCAGGTTGGGCGGGGGCTCGGGCCGCTCCACGAGGACGGGCGCGAAGGGCCCCACCAGCCAGAGCAGCGGCACGGCCTGCGCCGCGAGCTCCAGCAGCTCCTCCACGCAGGCGTGCGCCCGCGCCACGCTGCCCCGGCCCTCGGCCAGCGCGGCCGCCGGCACGTCCCCGAAGCAGCGGGCGTCCGCGAAGGCGGCCTGCAGAGCGTCCACGCTGCGCCGCACCTCCGCCACCTTCTCCTGGGCGCTGGGGGGCAGGCCCCGCACGCTGGTCTCCAGCGCGTCCACCGTGCCGCGCAGCTCCTGGGTCAGGCTGCGGGACAGCACCAGCGTCTCCAGCTCCACCTGCGGGCGACGGCGGTGGGGACCTCAGTTTCCCCAACGGACCCCCGGCGGGACTGTCTTCCTGCCTCGATTTCCCCACTGGACCCACAATGGGGCCAGCAGCCTGCCTCAGTTTCCCCCACGGACACAGAACATGACCCAGGCCTGCCTGTTTCCCCAATGGACACCCAGTAGGACCATTGCCCTGCCTCAGTTTCCCCAGTGAACGCCCAGTGGGAACAATGCCCTGCCTCAGTTTCCCCCATGGACACAGAACATGACCCAGGCCTGCCTTAGTCTCCCTCGTGAACACACAAGGGGGGACCCAGCCCTGCCTGTTTCCCCAATGAACACCCAGTAGGACCATTTCCCTGCCTCAGTTTCTCCCACCGACACCCAGAGGGACTGTGTCACCTTGCCTCAGTTTCCTCAATGGACACCCAGTGGGACCAATGCTTTGCCTCAGTTTCCCTCATGGAAACACAATGGGACCTAGTCCTGCCTGTTTCTCCCATGGTCACCCAGTAGGACCACTGCCCTGCCTCAGTTTCCCCGGTGAACACCCAGTGGGAACAATGCCCTGCCTCAGTTTCCCCCATGGACACCCCTCCGGCTGACCTCAGTACTTTGTTTGCCGCAGCTTGAGTGCGGCCCCCTGGCAGCGGGGAGCTGATCCGGACCCCTTGTCCCCCCCCCCAGCCTGGCGGTAGCCACCACCCCACCGGACTCCCCCGAGGTCTTGCTCACCTGGCTCCGGCGGCGGCCGTTCTCCAGAGGGTGCTGGCTCCAGTCCCCCCACAGCTCGTGCACCTTCCCGGGGCGGGCCGGGGCAGTGGGGGTCACCCCGCACTGCATGAGGTCGATCTGCAAGGACAAGGGACCACGGCCGTCAGGGCTGGAGGATTCGGGAGCAACCCTCACCTGGATCTGACTTCAGTGAACGTTTGGGTGATGGAGGCAGGTCGTGCAGGGCTTTGTGGGCTGCAGGGAGGACTTGGGCTTTGACCCCGAGGGAGGTGGGAGCCACGGAGGGCTGTGGGTAGAGGAGGGACGGCCCTGACTTAGGCATTTACGGGCGCCCCCTGGTGGCTGCTCTGGGGAGACAGCCCTACGGTTGGAGGATTCCCACTGGCCAGGGAAGAGAAATGCTCTTTTCCTCTCACCTGCTCTAAAAGCCATAAACGCCGGCTCCTACCTCCCCTCCTCCACGAACGCCCTCCCTGCCTCCCCAGGCAGAGCCGTGACACCTCAGGGCTCCCCGAGGCCCAGGTCACCCCCTCTGCCCCGGCCCTGAACCCACGTGGCTGGAGGCAGCCGCGCCCGGCTCTGCCTCCCCCTTCAGACTAGCACGGGGCCAGGCACTCAGCCGGGCAGAGAACTCTCACCAGCTCCAGCGTCTCCTGCAGCTGGGCCAGCGTGTCCTGGGCGCGGTGTTTGCTCTGCCTCAGTTTCCCCAGAGAGTGCTCGTAGGCCAGGTGGCGGATCCGCGCCGACAGAGAGCCCAGACGCACAAAGTAGCCCTGTTGCTTCCTCTGATCCTCCACGGAGCCCACTTCCGGGCCCTCGGCCTCAGCCGCCAGCGCCGCTGGAGGGTGGGACAGGGGAGAAGGCGTCAGCGTGGCCACCTGGGCAGACAAGCCCACAGCCTCCCAGATTTCCAGTTTCCCTTTACTAATGTCAACCCACTTCCTCTTCCCCAAACCCTAAGACGTAGGCACAGTCATTGGTCCCATTTTACAGAGGAGGAAAACTAAGGCAAACAGAGGCGAAATCCCAGAGGGTACAAGGGGCAAACCCGGGATTGGAACCCAGGCTGTGCTTAACCATCCTATTAAACAGTCTCCGAAAGAACAGATCACAAGTGCCCGGCACACAGTAGGTGCTTAATCAATGCCTCACTGCCCGTTCTGCCAAGTTGGGGGTAAGTCGATTTACATTCTTCTAATGCTGTAAGCAGGGATTGAAATTTCACATCAATTCCAGGGCCAGGCAGGTATCAAAAGTGACCGACCGGGGATTAGTGGCGTCAGAGGAACCGTCTAAAGGGGCGGATCTATTCTGCCGGGGTCTAGTTTTTCAAGACATGCCAGAAACCAGCATTTGTAGCGTAAGATCTCATTGTGAAATGCACACAAAAAAATTCAATGTTTAAAAGACATTGCACGGGCCGGATAACATTTAGGGGCCACCAGTTCGAGACCGTGGTCCTCACGTCTACAAGCCCCATTTGCCCTCGGGGTCTGGGCGTTCCGATTCCTGGGGGGATGTGGGTCGGGGGGCCGCAGAAATACCGGGGAGGTCCAGGCCTGGGTTGGGGCTCCGTGTTTGTAGCTAATCTGCTGTGTGGCCATGGGCAAGTCTCAGGCCTCTCTGATCTGTACCACGGGGACGTGGTGCTCGGGTTGGGCAGGGAGGGCGCCACCTCACCCAGCTCCTCCTCCGTCATGGGCAGGAAGTGGTCCACCAGCTCCTCGGACTTCTCCAGCACCACGTCCATGGCGTGGCTCACGGAGCGCTTCAGATCCACGCTCCAGCGCCGGCCCCGCCGCGCCAGGCCCACCACACCTGTGACACCGCTGGCCACCGCGTCCTTGGCCGAGGTCACCACCTGGCGGGAGGGGCCCCCACTCTAGGCACCGCAGGGCTCCAGCTCTGTTCTCCCCACCCAGGCTCCCTGGGGCTGGGGCTCTAAGACCCCTGGACCTCTTCCTGGCTCTGGGTCTCCCTCAGTTTCCCCTCTTTAAAATGATGGTGGGGGTAGCTGGTAAAAATAACCCGACTCCCTCACAGGAGTTGTTGGGGGATGCGGGTTACCAGCACCTACTGGCACAATATATGTGGGTGGCCATTATTCTAATCTGGTGGTTATTTTATTTATTTATTTATTTTTGAGGCGGGGTCTTGCTCTGCTGCCCAGGCTGGAGTGCAGTGGTGTCATCATAGCTCACTGCACCGTCCAACTCCTGGGCTCAAGTATCCTCCTGCCTCAGCCTCCTGAGTAGCTGGGACTACAGGCGCCACCACGCCCGGCTAATTTTTCTATTTCTTGTAGAGATGGGGTCTTGCTATGTTGCCCAGGCTGGTCTCAAACTTCTGGCCTCAGGAGATCCTCCTGCCTCGGCCTCCCAGAGTGCTGGGATCACAGGCATGAGTCTGTAATTCCCCGTGGTCTGGTCGTGCCAGGTACCGTGTCCGAGGGCTGCTGGAGGAAGGGCAGCTTCTCCTGCAGCTTGTCCAGGCCTCTGCAGGCGAGGTCGTTCACTGTGGCCACTGAGGGGAGAGAGGTGGACATTCAGAGGGAGATAGGGACACAGCGAGGGATGTAGAGGGAGGGCATGCTGGAGGGAGAGACAGAACAGAAAAGAAGAAAGGAGGCCCTGCTCGGGCACTGGACAGTCGCCGGCAGAGGCAGGAAGGCCTCCTGCGACCTCACATGTGGAGAGTCCAGTGAAGCCATGAAGAGGCAAGACAGACGCCCGCGGGGGCCTCGCAGCACGCGGCTGGTACCCTGAGCCGCGCTGGGGGGCCTGGGGGTGGACTGGCCACCAGGCTCCCTCCTCTGCTCCCAGCACCAAGGTGACTCCTCAGCCCTGCCCGGCTCAGATGTCCCAGCGGGCAGGCTCAAGGTCACAGGAGCTGGCTAGAGGGAGGTGGGGGAGGCGCTGGGCTGGGACGCTCAGGTGACCCTCTTCCTCGTCAGACAAGGGGCCAAGCGTCCTTCTGCCGCTCGCCTGTCACCCCCGCCAGGTTGCAGCCCTGAGCTGGCCACGGGGGTCTGTGGAGATGTGGGGACTGCAGAGCTCAGGACAGGCAGAGGCAGGGACACCGGGGAGGGAGGCTGGACAAACGGACCCGGGCATGTCAGGCCAACGAACCAGGGAGGGGACAGGGAGGGACAGAGGAGAGGACCACCGGCAAACCGGGAAGGGCAGAAGGTGGGGTGGTCAAAGTGAGGAGGGACATCACAGTGGACGAGATTGCAGAGGTAGGATGGGGGCAGGTGGGCCACCCAGCTCAGGAGGGTGACCCCAGGCACGCCGTGCAGATGGCCGAGGGGCGGGGGCGGGGCCCGGGGGCACTCACGCTGGGGCTGCAGCTGGTGGAGCAGCGGCTGGGCGTGGTCCAGCGCCCGCGAGGTCAGGCCGCTCACACAGTGCTCCGCCAGGCGGCAGGCGGAGCCCAGCAGCGGGTGCCTGTCCTTGGCCGCGCTGTACGCATCGAGGACTGCGGTACACGTGTCCCTGACCAGGGGCAGCGCCGCCACGCGCTGCACCACGTTCTGCGGGAAGGGGTGACATCAGAGGGGTCCCCCGGGGAAGGTGGGGGGCTCAAGCCACACCTGAGCCCGCTTGCCCTCTCTGGGCCAGGTGAGGCATGGGAGAGGGTCGAGGGAGAGTGTACTGAGCGCCTGACCAAGTACAGGCAGTGCAGACGGTCTCAGTGGCCCCCAGTCTCAATTGCTACATGGAACGATACACATTTTGAAATACAGTTGTCCCTCGGCACAGGTGGGGGACTGGTTCCAGGCCCTCCCTGCCCCCCAGTATCCCAAATCCGCACATCCTGCAGGACCTGCGCGTGTGAAAGGTTGGCCCTTTGCGTATGCGGGTTTCTCATCCCACGAATGCCGTATTTTTCAATCCACGTCCGGTTGAAAACATTCCGTGTAGACATGGACCTGTGCGGTTTAGACCGTGCTGTTCAAGAGTCAGCTGCGATGTGTCTGTCCGAGGGAGCAGGCAGGGGAGTCTCCCTTGTTCGGGTCTGGTTCAGCCACCGCCGGGCTGTGTGAACCTGGGCAAGTGCCTCGGCTTCCCCGTCTCTAAAATGGGTTTCTGGGGTTGTGATGCAGGATTCAAGGAGCCAGTGTAAGGGGAACGCTTAAAGTCTGAGGGACACAGAGTATTGCTGTGATTGCTGCTGTTACTATTATTGTTGCCGTTGTTGTTGTTGAGGGTGTAGTGCTGGTGGACACAGAGAAAGACGTAGGGGGAGACCCAGGGATGGCAGAAGAAAAGGGCTGGGCGGGCGCCAGGTAAGCCGGCTGGGTGTTCTTGGACAGACATCCCCTCCCAGGGCCTCGTCACACCCCGCTGGGAAATGACAGGTATACCAGACCCCTCCATGGTCCAAACTGTTCTCAGAATCCGGTTCTCCTAGGAGTGGGAGGGGACAGCTAGCCTGGAACTGTCCCAGAGGGGATTGTCCCTGCTCCCTTCCCCTCACCTGCTGGTCTTGCTCCTCCCATGGGCTCGGGGCCTGAGCTGCCTCCTCTTCGGACATGTCTGCTGCAAACAGGGTCGCCTGGGGGGCAGGACAGAGTGAGGGGGGAACCCTGCACTCCAGCCCTCTGGGCTCACGCCCAGGCCTTGGCCCTGCCTGGCTGGGCTCTGTGACTTGAGCAAGTCTCGTTCCCTCTTGGGGCCTCGGTTTCTTCATCTGCGAAATGGGGTGATGTATGGGACAGGGACAGTGTGTACGCAGTAGGTGCACAATAAAGAGCCCCTGGCAAGTTGGCGTCCCCGTAGTGACTCAAAACATGGGCTTTAGGGTAAGAAAGACCTGGGTGCGAATTCTGCTGTTACCTGCTGTGTGATTTAGGGCCAGCACCTTCACCTCTCTGGTCTGTTTCCTCTTTTGTGAAATGAGGGAGGTCCCTGATGCCCTTGCCTGGGGCCCAGAACTGCACAAACAGCCCCACGCAGGGGTGGAGGTGGTAGCTGCACAATCCTGATGAGCCCCACAGTTCGTCTGACAGACAGGGAAACTGAGGCACGCAGGAGGTGCATGCTGGGCCCAAGGTTACTCAGCTGGCTAGGGTTAGAGCCGGGGAGCCCGACTTCAGGCTCAGACTCGCGGCCTGTGTTTCTTCCCCCTGTTGCCACCCCGCGCCCTCAGCCCTGGTCCCCGCCCAACTGGGTCCTGAGCGTGCGCCAACTGGGCCAAGGGTCTCAGCCACCTGCTCCGGCCCGTCGCGCCCCTCCCACGCCGCCAGACCCTCGCCCCGCCACCCGATCCGGGGCTGCCCCCGATCCCGAGCCGGGGGGCGCTCCTGGACGCCGCCCGCAGGACACTCACCTGCGCGCGCGCAGCCCCCGACGCAGGTGACTCCGCAGACCCCAAACTCTGCTCAAGTCTCCGCCCCCCGCTGGGCCCGCCCGCCTTATAACTGCTCGGGGGCGGGGCCTCAGGGAGCTCACCAATGGGGAGAGGCCGTTCAGGGGCGTGCCCAGGGGGCGTGGTTCCAGGCTCCCCTAGCCCTCCCCTTGGGCTCGCCCAGCATTCTGCGGTTGCCATAGCAATCTTGGACCGCCAGGTGCCACCGCTACTTTCTTTGGCCAGGTCGGGCCACCTGTTCCCCTCACTGCTGTTGCCGTGGAGACAGCGGAGGGCGATCACAGCCCTCACCGACTTGCCGAGTGACCTTGGCAAAGTCCCCAATGACTTTCTTTCTATTTATTTTTTTTAAATTTGTTTTTTAACTTAAGCCAGAAACTAAGTCAGCCCTTTCGCTTGGATGCCCATTTTACAGACAGGCAAACTGAGGCTCAGGAAGCTTAAACGACTTGCCCCAGGTACCATAGTGAGTGAGGGATTGTATTCAAACCCAGCTCTCCTAGAAAGATCCTCCAGGGGGGCATGACCCTCCTTCCAGGGGGCTGAAAAACACAGGCCGTGCACCCGAACACCCCAGGATCCCCAAATCTGACTGTAGCCCCCACCTGCCTATGTCGGCAGGTGGCTCTGGGATCTGAGTTGTGAGAACACAGCCCCCTGGGCCCTTGCCTGTCCCTTCAGCCCCACACAGCCCACTCAAGCCTGCCCCGGGCAGGTGCCCCCTTGAAATGTCACAGGCCAGCATGACACATTGTTTGGAGACTTGGGCAATCTGGTTTAATTTAAACCTTGCCGGGACACGAGCCCTGGCAGAAATCCACCGGTAAAACGACACCCGGGCAACGGGCAGAGTTTTATTTCCAGTTAATTTCTGGGCTGGGGGAAGGGAGAAGAGAAGCCACACAGGGCATCGATCCCAGTGGCCATGCACTGGGGAGCCCTCGTCCCACACCTCAGGGCCCGGGTCATGCCTCTTCTCTCCTCCTCTGTCACCCTGGAGTCACAGCAAGTCGACTTTGGAGACACAAGGGACATAAAAATACCAATTCGGCTAGTTCAGTTTGCAAGTCATTAATTAAAACCCCTCAGGTCGAACCCCAAGTTAAGTGGGACTCAGTCACAGACCCTGCACTCTGAGAGCCCCGTAAACTGGGGAGGCCACCGAAAAACAACCCTGGGGGGCCAGGGCTGGTCCCCCAGAGGGAGGGACGGGGGCCTGGGGGAACCCAGAGACCAAGAGATCTGGGTTATGGGCAAAGGCATTCTTGGAAGCGGGCACAGCTCGTGCAAAGGCAGGGGCGTGCGGAAGGCCCACGGCGTGAGCCGGGGCATGGAAAGCGCTGAGTCTCACCAGAAGGTGGGATTATTTGCTAAGTGGGGTGCTGCGTCCTGCCAGGCCGCCACCCCCACTTCCTGCGGGAAGCAGGAACTCGGCCGCGAGGCCCCAGGCCTCACTGGGACCCGGCCACTGCCAGGAGCGTCTGGCCCTTCACGGCTTCGGGTCCGGCGCAGCGCGTGTCGTTCTGCGAGAACATCTTGTCTTTTGCGGCCTCGAGCCAGCGATAGAGATCGTTGAGTCTCTCGTCGCAGATCCAGGGGTTCCCGGAGATGTCAAAGCCGTCCTGCATGTCCCGGCCGGGCTGTGCTAGGGGTGCCCAGAGCCCCTCGGGCACGCTGGCCAGCGAGTTATTGGACAGGTCCAGCATGTCCAGCTGCCGCAGGCCTCGGAAGGCTCCAGCCGCCACCCTGGCCAGCTTGTTGTCGTTCAGGAAAAGGTAGCGCAGGTCTGGCTGCGGCTCGAGCAGTTCCTTGCCGAGCACCTGCAATCGGTTGCCCTCCAGGTGCAGCCGTTCCAAACGCAGCGGCCCCCTCAGAAGGTCAGGCGGCAAGGTCTCCAGCTGGTTTCCCCCAAGGTCAAGAGTGCGCAGGAGAGTGAAGTTGGCCAGCAGTCCAGCCGGCAGTTTCCGGAGGCGGTTCCCGGACAGGTCCAGAGACCCCAGCGCTTCCAGGCCGTGCAGCCACGAGGCTTCCAAGACCTCCAGCTGGTTTTCCTTCAACACCAGGGTTTCCAGGGCGGCCGAGGCCTGGAAGAGCCCGGCTGGCAGCCGGGTCAGGGCGTTGCGGGTTAGGTCGAGCACCCGCAGCTGTGGCGCGGGAAGCAGGAACCCGGCCGCGAGGCTCTCCAGCCGGTTGCTGGAGAGGTGCAGTTCTCGGAGTTTAGAGGCGCCCTTTAGGATGTCGGGGGGCAGCTGGGTCAGGTTGAAGAACTCCACCACCAGGTGGAAGGTGTCGGCTGGGAGGCAGCTGGGGAGTTCGGCAGGCGGGTGGCAGGAGATGGAACCGCCTTTCTCTGACTGGAACACCACGCAGTCTCTGGGGTTTTGGGTGACACCCCGGGCCGAGGCCACAGACAGCAGCAGCAAGAACAGGGTTCTAGGAAGATGGGGATCAAAGCCCCCTGGGCTGCAGACGATGACAGAAGGTGCTTAATAAGCCAAAGTGAAAATTTACCCAGCCAGGCAAAGATATGCCCAAATCTTCACGACTTTTCCCATCTCGCTGCCACCACCCTGGACTGGGCCACCTTGTCACTTACCTGGACTCGTGCAGCCACTTTCTCTTCCTTGCCCTGCTTCCCCCTTACCCTCATGGCTGCCAGATGTGAGAATTCTAATTCCGTTAAATTGAGTTGCTGATCTACATCCTACCCTTGCCCATCACTAGCCCAGCCCTGATGGGCTATTAATTATTCAGTCCAACTTGCTTAATTTCTTCTGATCTGTTTTTATTTCTGGGGCAGTTCTTGTCTCCCTGGCTCTGTGGTTTGAAGTGAACTCCTACTCATCCTGCAAAGCCCCAGCTCCCGTGCCCCTTTTCCATGAAGCCTTCTCTTGCCCTTCCCCAGAAGTGCTCTCAGTCCCCAGACAGGAGTCTCAGGCCCTGACCAAACAGGGTTAGGTTATCTGTGTCCAGCACCATCTTCCTCCAAGCGCTCGGGTACAAGCCAGGCTACCAGGAGCCAACAGGGGACTCTAAACATGAAAAGTATGTCCTGCTTTGGGCAGGTCTGGGGCCTGGCGTTTGGCCCTGGGAAGGAGTGGTTTACGGTTGTCACCGTAAAGCGTGCCCAATCTCGTCTGATCTCGGAAGTTAAGCGGGGTCGGGCCTGGTTAATACTTGGATGGGAGACAGTTGTCACCGTAACCCCTGAAGGCTTGCGGCTTCCCTGGCCCAGCAACATGGGATATCACCTGGACAGCCTTGGCCACTGGGGCCCCGGGCCTCTGACAGGGGTCTCCTCCCGCTCCCTGCCTGGCCCATGGCCCACCGGGGCTCCTGCAGGTGTGTCTGTGTGTGTAGGATCGAGTCTGTCCAGGGTTAGGGTTGGTCTGTTCCAGTCTGCAGGACTGTATCTGTCCCCTGTGACTTTAGTGGGTCAGGTGGAGTGTCCATGTGTCTCTGCTTGGCCCAGTGTCCAGGCCTGTCCCAGGACAGGGAGAGTAGGGACCTACCTCTGGTATCGTCCACTCCAAAAGGACATGGTGGCCCGTCTCCTTTCCTTCTGGGCTCTCTTGGCCTGGGGAAGTGGCCTTATACCTGCCCGGGCTGGGATCAGGAGGCTCAACCTTGGGGAAGTCCCCACCCTCCGCCAGTTCCTGATAGGGGCTGACCCGGAGCCGAGCCGGGGCAGGAAAGGGGAGGGGTTAGAATTGCAAAATTGCTTCCTGGCAATTTGTTCCTGCCCACCCCCCTGCTGGCCCCGCTTCTAAAGCCAGGTTTTCCTTCCCTTGCTTCCTGTTTCTTGGGAGCACTCAAGAGTCTCTCTAGCTGTGACCCCACTTCCCCCAACCCAGGATTCAAGGGTCAAGGTTGCAAGGCACCACCCCAGGGGGCCGGGACTTGAGTAAGAGGCACTACTTACGATAAACTAGCACAACCAGGAAACTCATTGAAAAGAACAAAAATCCTTTTGTATTCAATTCATGGCATGTTGTTATTGTGGTTTTTTTTTTTTTTTTGAGATGGAGTCTTGCTCTGTCGCCCCGGCTAGAGTCCAGTGGTGTCATCAGAGCTCACTGCAGCCTCCAACTCCTGGGCTCAAGCAATCCTCCTGCCTCAGCCTCCCAAGTAGCTGGGACTACAAGCATGCACCACTGCATCAGCTACTTTTTAAATTTTTCATAGAGTTGGGGTCTTGCTATGTTGTCCAGACTGGTTTGGAATTTCAGGCCTCAAGCAATCCTCCCACCTCAGCCTCCCAAAGAGCTGGGATTACAAGCGTGAGCCTCTGCACCTGGTCATCTTGCTTTTTCTTGCACAACTAGCTCAAATCAAGGTTTAATTTGCTTGTATGTTGTTGGTCCACGCCTCCTCACCCCCCTAGACTCTGAACTTCCATAAGGGCGGGGCTCTCTATTCTCACACAGTGCCCGGCACGTGGCAGGTATTTGCTGAAGAAACAGAAACTGTCCTCCATCCAGACGGAGATGGAGACCCCCCCCCAACTCTCCATATGTCCACACCCAGGTCCCCAGATTTCTGTCTTGCCCTGGCCAACTGCCTCAAGCCACCCCCAGGAGACAGAGCAGAGGCGGAGCCATGGGGGCCGGTGGTTGTAAACAGAGTTTATTGATGGGGAGGGGCTGGGGAGGCAAGCTCCAGCGAAGGTCCAGGACGGCTGGCCGTGGCATGCATGGTCAGCCGGAGGTCAAAGGGGGGAGGTCACAAGAGGACGGGTGATATGGGACTCTCTGACCACCCCGGGCCGTATTTACAGGGGGGCCTGCCCGCCTCCACCTCCCCCCAGGCCTCCCCAAGCCCTTTAGACAGCCGCTGGCGGTGTGACTTCCGGGCAGGCTCCCCCCGACTCCCTGCCTGGAACCCCGGCACCGTCCCCCCTCCCTCTGCAGCGGGGCAGGGGGTGGTTCAGACTCCTAACCGGCACCTCGGAGGCCCTCGGCCTTGTGGAAGCCCCAGCGTGGGCTCAGCCAATGCCCAGGCCGCAGGGGCCACCCTCCACGCTCGCTCTTAAGACACACACCCCCACGCGAGGCCACCCACGCACACGCCCACAGCAGCCCTCGCAGGCACGCACACGCACGCCCCCTCCCCGGCCCCTCGCACACACGAACACCGCATGCACACGCACACACACCCGCACACGCCAGGGGCCTGGGTCCGGGAGGGACCATTTTTGGGGGGTGCGGGGGACTTGGGTCTGCAGCAGTGGTCCCCCCCATCCCCACCCCACCTCCAAGCCCCCGGCCGCCACCCCGAGAACGGAGTTGTGCAATTGGTTAGAAAACTGCAAAAGAAACCAAAAATTGCCAAAGAAACCAAAATCTACGCGCGGAAGGTCAACCTCAGATCCATAGCAAATTCTTCCCGCCCACCCACCCCCAAACCGTCTCGGTGTCCTGCGGCCCCGGTGGGGGGAGGGCGAGCTCGTTGTGCTTCCGTGTGGCGGAGGGGCCCCCCGCGCGGCTGGGGCGGGCGTCTGGAGCACCCACGCGGAGCCGCCCGGGCCTGAGGTCCTCGCGCCTCTCTCGCTCCTGGTTTCCGTGGCTGGCACTGCCAAGGCGTCGGGGGCCCGCCTAGGGCACCGGGGGCGCAGTCCTGTCCGCCCCCCCATAGGGGAGGAGGTGGGCCAAGTCCGTGCTGGGCCGGGCGTGGCAGCCGCGGTGGCGGTCCCCGGGCCTGCCCTCGCCGCTGTTGAACGTGTGCGTGCGGCGCAGGGCTGCGGCCGGCGGGGCGTGGGGGCCCGGCCTCCGGAGGCTGCCCGTCGGGGGTGGGCTCCAGGGCCGAGGGAGGCTGTCGGCGGCTGAGGTTGGGTCCAAGGGGCCCGTGGGCGCTGACACCACGCGCCGGCGGTCCGGGGTGGCGTGGGGCGTGAGCGGGAAGTCGCCGTGGGAGGCGCGGCCGGGCCGCGAGGCGTAGGGGCGCGCGTCGGGGGCCGGGTCGCCCGGCGCGGGGGGCTGCTCGGGGGCCCGGGCGGGGGCCAGCAGCAGGAGGGAGGACGAGGCGGAGGCGGAGAGCAGCGCGTGGCCGTGGTCCCAGCCGCGGGGGCCCAGGGCGTGGGGGTGCGGGTGCGGGGTGGGCAGGCGCTTCTGCGGCAGCGGCGTCTGCTCGGGCGTGGGCAGCAGCCCCGAGTCCAGGTCGTGGGGGCCGCCCTGCAGCAGGGTGGCCTTGGCCCAGCCGTTCTGCATGAGGGGCGCCAGCAGCGCCTCGGGGGGACCCCCCGCGCCACCGGGCCCGCCACCCCGGCCCCCGGGGCCGGCCCCCCGCCGCTCGCCCAGGCGGCTCACGCTCAGCACGGCCTCGCCGCCCCCGTGGGCCAGGATGGCCTCCTTGTCCTTGCGGCGGGCCAGCTCCCGCCGCTCCCGGAGGCCCACGAACCAGCCCACGCTGAAGCCGGACACCACGGCGCCCACCACGAAGGCCGCCACCGACGACGTCACCAGCAGGTTCACCGACACCAGCCCGGCGCGGTCCTCCGAGAGGCTGGCCCGCAGCAGCCCTGGCCGGGAGCGCCGGGTGAGGAGGGCCCGCTCCCGCCTCCTCAGGCCTGGGTGCCCTGCGACGCCTGTTTGTCCCCATCGGAGCCTGTTTATCCACCTCACGGCCTCTCCCGGTTTTCCTGGGGTCTGTCTGTCCTTCCCCTCGGCCCCTCCCTGGGAAGTGTGACCTCTGCCTCCCAAAGCCCCCCCCCCAGGCACAGGTGGCCTAAGGGACAAGAGAAGCCTCAAGGACCGGGATTGGGGGTCCCCAGGCCTCCTCCCTGCCCTGCCCCCGCTCACCTATGCAGTCCCCTAAGCCTGAGGTGCTGGCCCCGGACACGTCCTGCTCGAAGGCGGCTCTAACGGGGGTGGCAGGGAGAGAGGAGGCCCCGTCAGCAGAAACCGGGTCTCAGGTGGGCCGCGCGCCCGCACCCCCCTGACCCACCTGGTGCCCGGGCTGAGGAAGACGCAGGAGCCGTCGGGGGCCCAGCCGCAGTAGGGGTCCTGGCTGCCGATACAGCTCCTGCGGCAGACGGGGGTCCCTCAGCCCTGGCCACTTGCGCAGCCCCGACCGCGAGCCCGCCCCTTCCCGGGACTCCCGGAGTCCTCCCCGCGGCAAGTCTTTGTGGGGGGGACGGTCCGCTCCCCACTTGACAGATGCGCCAACGAGGCTCAGGGGACGTGACTTGAGCCCAAGCGGCAGAGCTGGCTGGGAGCCCCAGATCTGTGCCCTTGACTCGGTCCTCCAGGGTCATTGTTGCGATGACGGGTGACAGGGGTCCTCTGTGTGGAGGACTCACGCGGAGCCCCAGGGTGCGCCAGCACTGCGCGGGCATCCCAACCTTCCTCCCACTTTGGAGACAGAGACAGCCGCCTCCCTCAGTCTGTCCTCCCCACAGCAGCCACTAGAGGGCGCCTTTGAGCTCCTGAGTCAGGGCCCGTCCCTGCTCTGCCCACGGCCGTCCATGGCTCCCACCTCCCTCTGGGTCAAAGCCCCAGTCCTCCCTGCAGCCCACCAGGCCCTGCATGACATGCCCCGTCCCCTCCTCACCCTCCCCTCCTCCCTCTCTCCCCCTCCTCCCTCTGCTTCAGCCACACGGGCCTCCTTACTGTGCCTCCAACACACTAGGTGCAGTCCTGCCCCAGGACCTTTGCACAGTCTGTGCCCGCTGCCTAGTTCATTACTCAACAGCTCAGGATGCTGATGGGCCCCGGACTCGAACCCGGTTCCCCCTCCTCCCTGCGCTCATCTTTTCCTTGCTTCCCACCCATGGCCAGCCCAGGGCGGGCCACTCACTTCATACACCCCGAGTACTGCTGGCAGCGGGCCACGGGCACGCGGACCACGCAGCGGGGAAAGGCCGCCAGCAGGCCCCCGGAGGCCGTGTCCAGCTCCAGGCTCAGCAGCCGCTGCCCCATCTCGCCACCGCCGGACCGTCCACACCTGGGGACGAGCACAGCAGTGAGGCTCAGGGTGCCAGCCCCGCCTCTCTACCCGCTGCTCCCCTCTCCCCACCTTTGCCAGGACTCACCTGTCCGGCCGGTAGGTCTCAAACTCCTCCAGGAAGACACTGGGCCCGGCGGTCCCTGAGGCGCTGGCGTTGGGCCGCACGAGGAACTTGAGGACGGTGCCCGCCTCGGAACCCAGGAAGACGACGGTCTGGTTGCCCCAGGGGCCGGCGCCCACGTCCACGGCCACGCGTGTCAGCTGGTGCCTGGAGGCCCAGGCGGGGCGGGGGTCAGGCCGGCCCCGCAGCCCGCTGCCCCCAGCCACCACGCACCACCGAGGCCGGCACGGGCGGGGTTACACCGGTGCGCACGACGCTGACACGCCAGTACCCGTGAGAGCCGCAAAAGTGCGTGTGCACAGGTGCCAGGCACGTGGGAGCACACGCCGGAAGCAGAGGACACGTGTGCCCATCACAGACAGAAAGAGCTCCCCCTCTCGCCTGCAAGCAGCCCTGTCCCCCTCCCCGCCCCCGGCCCCTCCAGGACTGACCGCATCAGCGTGCGCACGATCCAGGGCGCGTGGCCCAGGGAGGGCACCGCCTCGTCCATCAGCGGGTGGGTCTTGACGAAGTTGAGGATGTCATCAGGCAGGGCACTGGAGGCGTTGTACTGCATGCCAGGAGCCGCGCAGCACCCGGGCCTGGGCCGGAGGGGCAAGGGGGAGGTCAGGGCGGACCTGAGGGGGTCCCCCACCAAGGGCCCCTGATTCACCAGGGGGACCCGCTGCCTTGCCCAGAGGTCCTCAGTTTTCCCCATCTGCATAATGGGCACAGCCGAACTCAGCAACAGCTACATAACCACCGGGACCTCATCTGGCCGCCCGACCTGGGATGGAGGGGGCTCTCACCGGGGCTGCGGCACCTGCTCCTCCGGCACTGGCGTCCAGATGGACTCGGGGGACTTCTGCTCGCGGAAGCGGCCTTCAAACACAGCAGCCACGTGTGTCATGTCAAAGGCGCAGACGGCCGAGCCGGGGATGCTGGGGAGGGGTGTGGATGAGAGTTTGCTGAGCCCGGTGGGGGCACCGCCTTGGGCAAGCGTGCAGGGGACTCCTTGACCTCAGGTGCCAACGGGTGTTCAGAGCCCCGGGCCAGAGATGCCTCCTTCTCCCCGACTCCATATCCTGAACAGCTCTCAGAGGGGACCATAGACCAGCTCCTCCGAGGTCACCTCCCTGTTTAGGCCCCGATTGTCACTTGCCTGGGTGTCCAGCCTCCCAGCTGCTGCTCTGGCACCGTTAGAACCTGTTCCCCAGGGGGCTTCCCAAAAATGCAAATCTCACTCCTCTCTTGCTCCTTACTCTCCCATGGCTCCCTAGTGCTCTCAGGATAAAGTCCAGGCTCTGCCCCATGGCCCACAAGGCGCTGCACGACCCGCCCGGTCCTCTCCCTGTCCTTGTCTCCCCACTCTCCCCCTCTCAGCTCACTCTGCTCCAGCCACACAGGCCTCCCTGCTGTCGCTTAAACACACCAAGCTCACTGCAGCCTCAGGACCTTTGCACATGCTGTTCCTCTGTCTTCCAACACTCTTCCCTCTTCCTCCATCTCACACACAAAGCCTAGCTCCAACGTCCCTTCCCCCAGTAAGCCCTCCCTGCCCCTTTCCCCCAAAGGCAGAGGATGAGGACGTCCCCCCACCGTCCTGGTTCTGACCAAAGGGCCTTGGAGGGTCAGCGTCTGCTCCATCCCACCCCAGCCTGGAGTCAGGCCAACTCAGGACTCTCATTCATGTTTGATGCATGAATGTGGGACCTCCCTGGCCACGCCCACCGAATGCTTCCGAGGGTGCGCGCTGACCTGTTGCTGGGCGTGGAGAAGACGGCGAGGACCACGGGCCGGCCCCCCAGGCTGACCACGCCCGTGGCGGCCTGCAGCACGTTGAAGTAGAAGTGGGAGTCGCCGGGCACGGAGCAGTTGAGCCGCGCCTTCAGGAAGGACGTCCACTGCTTCTCCAGCACGCGGGGGGAGCCCCCCACGTCGTTCTTGCACACGCGGGCCACGCGGGACACCACCACCTGGGTGTGGCGGCAGACAGATGGGGGCCTGGGTCCGTGTCCTGGGAAGACCTGCCACAGGCCGCACCGCCCAGGCCGGATGGAGGCGTCTGGCCCTGGCGCCGGTGGGACCTCTCTGGGCCCTGCTGCCCCGGCGGGAATGTGGGGACGGCAGTGATGATAACCATAGTCACCGCCACCTGGTTCTCACATCTCTCACACGCCTTCCAGGTGGGGGTTATGATATCCACATCACACATATGGGGACACCGAGGCACTGAGAAAGACATGTGACCAGCCCAAGGTCACACTAGTGGTAAGAGTCTGTGCTTCAGTACTGTCTGGTGCTGGATGGGTGGATGGGTGGATGGACAGATGGGTGGATGGGTGGGTGGATGGATGAGTGAGTGGATGGATGGATGGATGGTTGGGTGGATGGATGGACAGATAGATGGGTGGATGAATAGATGGACAGGTGGATGGACAGATGGGTGGGTGGATGGATGGATGGATGGGTGGGTGGACGGATGGGTGGGTGGGTGGATGGGTGGATGGGTAGATGGATGGATGGATGGATGGGTGAATGGATAGATGGATGGATGGATGGATGGGCGGATGGATGGGTGAATGGGTAGATGGATGGATGGATGGATGGGCGGATGGATGGACAGATAGATGGGTGGATGAATAGATGGACAGGTGGATGGACAGATGGGTGGGTGGATGGATGTATGGATGGGTGGGTGGACGGA
>CAUYSK010094751.1:0-11533 GCA_963575035.1 Avahi laniger
GAGACCCCATCTCTACCAAAAAATAGAAAGAAATTAATTGGACAGCTAAAAATATATCTAGAAAAAAATTAGCCGGGCATGGTGGCTCATGCCTGTAGTCCCAGCTACTTGGGAGGCTGAGACAGTAGGATTGCCTGAGCCCCAGGAGTTTGAGGTTGCTGTGAGCTAGGCTGACGCCACGGCACTCACCCCAGGCAAGAGAGTGAGACTCTGTCTCAAAAAAAAAAAAAAAAAAACTACCTGCATCTGATCCTAGAATCCAGCCTTACTGAGATTCCCTTGGGGCTTACAGAAAATTCCACTCTAAGATTTTCTAAAGAGCAATTTGGTAACATGTATCAAATGTAGAATTTTCATACCCCCTCACCCAGCAATAGCACTTCTAAACATATATCCTAAAGAAATTACTGGATAAGGTGCAAAGATGATTCTGCAGCATTATTTATTACACGGGGAAATTGGAAAGTATTACTATCCACCCGTGCGGGGACTAAGTAGCATAAAGTGTGGTCATCTCTACAGATGCTGTATGTCTGCAAACCACATTTTGAACTGTAAGGCGCTAGAAGCTCCCTGTCCCCAGCTGTGACTCTACCTGGCTCTCAGGATGCGCCACCCCACCCTGTGCCGCCACCCGACACGCGCAGGTCTACTCACCTGGTCAGCGCAGGGGAGCGGTGGTTGGGGTTGGAGCAGAAGATGTTGTTGGACTTGCGCGTGCCATCCAGGAACTCGTGCACCGACTTGCTGCGCAGCTCAGCCAGGGGCCGGGCCTCGTGCTTGAGGAACCACTGGTGCGCCTCGAAGCACTTGGCACAGAGGAGCTGCTCGCACTCAAAGCACCAGAAGTCCGCCAACACTTCGCAGCGGAGGCAAACTGCCCTCGCGTCCATGACCTGCCGGTACACCGACAAGCGCCGCTGTAGACTCTCGAAAAAGACGTTGTCCAGGGGCAGCAAGTCAGAGCCCGCGGGCCAGGGCTCCTGGCAGATGGGGCACTGCTCGACCGGCGCCTCCAGGCATCCAGAGCACAGCGTGTGCAGACAAGGCAGCAGCTTGGGGCACTTGGCTTCCGCCTTGCAGCGCTGGCAGCGCAGGAACTGGAACTCCTCCTCCTCCTCCTCCGTGGACTGCTGGGAGACCAGAGACTGGGGTGAGGCCTACAGAAGTCCCAGGAGTCCCCACCCACCGGCTATCCACCCCTATGGCTGAAGGCTAGAGTGAGACCTCATATTCCATTCCTGCCATTGGATGATGCAAAACCCTGGCTTATCAGCACCTCAATGTCCCCATTTACTCAGGCCTCAGAGCACAATTTAGTGACCACCTATTTCCCACCAGGCACAGTACTAGCCCCTGACAAACAGGAATGTGTAGGATACATCTTGCCTTCAAGGAACTCAGTTTGGAAGGTAGATACACTAAATACCAACCTCATATAAAGTGCTTAACACAGTTTGGGGGTTCCTCAAAGAGTTAAACACAGATCTACCATATCACCCAGCAATTCCCCTCCTAGATAGAAACCCAAAAGACCTGAAAACAAGGACCCAAACAGATGCTTGTACACAAGTGCTCATGGGAGCACTATTCACAATAGCCAAAAGGTGGAAATAATCCAAGCATCCACAGATGAATAAACAAAACGTGGTCTACCCATATAATTGAACATTATCAAGCATTAAAAAGGAATCAAATTCTTATGCATGTGACAAGGATGGACCTTGAAGACATTATGCTAAGTGAAAGAAATACTGTATGTTTCCACTTAAATGAAGTATCCAGAAAGCAAGTTCTTAGAAACAGAAGGTAGATTAGAAGTTACCAAGAGCTAGGGGAAGAGGGAAGTGAGGAACTATTGCTTTGTTGGGACTCAGGACACACCACTCCAAAATATGACTGTAGGAGACCAGAATATGCCATCCCCAAAAATATCCTTCTTTGGCATATTTTGAGCTGGTTATTCTGAGAAACTGCAGGCCCAGGAATAGTGCTGAAAAGCTGTCCTTTTCTAAAAAAGAAATTTACATCTATAAAGGAAATCTACTTTAGTAAAAGTATCCGCATCAGAAGAGAGCTGCTCCAAGACAACTTTTATTACCTGAGAACGTTTTATGTGCACAGGGAGACAACTGTTACTCACCACACATTTCCTTCCCAGCCCTCTCACAACCCGTCTCCACCACCCCGAGCAGCCCCCTGCCTCCTTCCTTTCTGCAGCTCGGGATGCTGCCTAGGTTTCAGCCACCTGACTCTTCTCATTTTCACATTTTGTGGGACTCCCAAGTGTATGTATAAAATTAAATATGGGTTTTCCCCTATTAATCTGTCTTATGTCAATTTAATTCACAGCCCAGCCAAGGAACCTAGGACAGAAACCATTTTTCCTCCCCTGTAGCCTAAAGGTTACAGAGTTTCTGAGATGTTGAAAAAGTTATAGAAATAGCTGGTAGTGACGGTTACACAACACTGCGAACGTACTTACTGCCACTGAATTGTGCGCTTAGAAATGGTTAGCATGGTAACTTTTACATTACATATATTTTACCACAATAAAAAAAAAGCAAAAAGAAGGCACTTAATACAGTACCTGGCACATAGGAAGTGCTCAAAAATGTTAACTGGTATTGTTAAGTAATATTATTCTTAATTATAATAATGCTAATAATAAAAGTTACTGTACTACAGTGTTATTTGTGCTTTCTTGAAGGGGCTGGAAGGACACAGAGTGAGACCTAAGTAGTCCCTTCGGGGCGCGATGGCGGCGGGAGGAGGCAGGAAGAGCATTCCAGGAGGATTTCTGAGAAATCACAAGAGCCGGGAGGCCTTGGCCAGTTTCCCACCTCTGAGCTGGGAACTTGGGTTTTAGTTTTGCCATGCCCGGGGCATTCCCCTGGGTCCAGGCCAGTGCAACAAGGCTACAACCTCCGTTCTCTCCAATTTGTGGCCCTTCGTCTGAGGCAGGAGCCAAGCGGCAAGGTCCGGAGTGGGGAGGGGAGCCCTGTCCCGCTGCCACTGACCCCGGCATCTTACCCAACCGCTCAGTGGAGAGCTGCAACCCAGAGAGGCCCCCTGCAACTCATCCCGGTTTCCTTTTCTACTTCATCCTACCCTCCCTACCCCTGTCCCAGACAAGAGCGTCTGGTGTTTGCTCTTGCCTCTTAGTGTCACTCTTTAAGGTACTTGACCAAGTCGCCCATTAGACCCTCTCTCTTCTCACCCCTTCCCCTACCACAGCAAACCCACCAAGCCTAACCCCATCATCCCCGAACTGAATAGTACCTCTGCAGGGCTGTGGCTGTGGCTGGACTGCGGGCCTTCTGCGGGGGTCTCCGGGGGAGGCATGGTGGGCGTGTGGGACAGGGCGGGGTGCTGCCGGGGCCGCGGAGACCGGGCTGGAGCGGGCTCCTCCTGCATGGACTCCAGCGTAGTTTCGATTCTCGGTTTTGATACCGGAGGACAGAAGGAAAAGCTGAACTGGACGTGTGAGCCAGATGGCTGTGCCCCACGGGCTTCGGAAAGGGGCGGTGCCGGCCCGGGGCCCGCCTCCCAAAAGGAAGTGAGACCCAAGCAGGGGGCGGTTCCCGGGACAAACCCGCCTGGAGCCCGGAGGAGGAACAGGAGACGAGGAGGCGTACAGGCCACCCTGGTTCGAGGACGGAGGCAGAGCTGGCCAGGAGGCAGCCCGGCTTTGATCCGCTCGTTCAGCTCACTCTGGCACAGCTTTGTGCCACCTCCAGCTGGCAGCCGGGCACACAGGGATGAACCACACGCGGCCTCTGCTTTCCAAGAACCCCCCAAACGGAGATTTTCTGGAAAGTAGATCCCTGACTTGGGACTTGAAGGAGCTGTGGGAATTCACCAGGGATTCAGGGATTCCCGAATGTGTGGGGGGACACTTGCACAAAGCATGGAGGTTTGAAACAAGAGACCCTGATTAGGAACTAAGTTTGGCCATTTTCATATTTAAGAGGAGACTCGTCAGAAATTACGGCTAAGGGGTGAGCTGGGACGAGTTCTGTGGGTGATGGAGTGGCTGAAGGGTTTGGAACCAGGGAACAACATGATCAGCTGTGCATGTTGGGACAGTCACTCTGACAACCTAGGAGCAGGTGGTGTGGTCTAGGATGCGGAGGAAGGACCCGAGTCAGAGACACTGGGAGGACACTGACTGGAGTTGAAGGAACAGGACGATACCTTGAGTGGCAGCTGCAAAGACTGGTGCCTCGGAGGAGGCAGGGAGGGAGGGGGAGCTGGCAAGCAGGCATGAAGAGGTGAGGGGAGAGCAGAGTAGGTCTTCCTGGCCAATGGCAAAGCATACCAGACCCCCAGCTGTTCAGAGAAAAGGGGCCCAGCTCCAGGGGGCCTTACTGGGCCAGTGCCCCAGCTTTAAACTTCAAACCATCCCAACCACTGTGCTGGCCCCTGTGTACCCATTGTGTGCTCTGTTCGAACTTAGACTAGAAGGGATGGTGACAGGGCCTTGCCCTTGTAAAGCTTATAGTCTGGGGGGTAGAGGCGCAGGGGTTGGGGGAGACCCAACTTCCCAGGGACTGTGAGAGGCCTCAGGAACCTGCCCTACTCTGCAGCCTGGTCAGTACCCCAGGCCTTTAGAATCAGTCCACCAAAGTAAGAAAAGCCAAATATGGTGGGAGCTACCTGCAGAAGGGACCAGAAGTGGGCCGTGGCAGTGTAGGGGGCTGGGCTGAGTGGGCTGGCTGAGAAGACAGCACTGGGAAAGCTTTATTAGTTTCTTTGCTTGCTTTGGAAGGCAGCCTGCTCACAGCCTGCCCCAACTTCCTGTTGGAATTTAACACTTCTCAGAGTAAATTCACGACTTACATTTGGGTTTTCTCAAGCCATGGAGAGGCAAATTATCTCTGGGTACCTGGATCAAGGGGCAGGCCATTTCTGGACCTGCAGGACTGAGGGACACACCGCTGTGGTGATCTGGGGCCGCCGCCCACCTGTAGCTGTGTGCCATGCCCTTCCTCCTCACTCTGCCATGATCCCTGAGGTTTGCACATGAAATTTCTCCTTTTGCGCCAGAGTCCAGGCCGTCCCGCTCCACCTTGACTGCAGTGACCTGGCTGTCATCATTCAGCAAATAAGCACTGAGACCTGCTTTGTGCCGGGCCCTGCTTGCTGAGTTGCGGGGGACACAAAGAGGAGTAACTTGCGGACCACGCCCTGGAGAAACCCGAAGTCTAGATAAGGCACGTCCCCTCCAGGGTGTGCGCTTAGCGAGGTAGGGCTAAGAAGGCCGATGACAGCATTTCCTTGATTCTGGAGACATTCCTCTTAAGTAGCCCAGCTTCCCCTCCCGCTTTTCTTTTTTTTTATTATTATTTTTATTCTTTAAATTTTAAATTCTTTCTCCTTTTTTTTTTTTTTTTTTTTTTAGGCCACTTGAGGCAGGAACCCCTCCCGCTTTTCTAAGGCCAAGTAGGAGCAGGGAGGAGGCGGCGATGACCCCTGGGCGCTCCCGGGAACGGAGACCACGCCCCCCTGCTAGGGCCGCAGTTCGGTCCTCCCATCACAGGGGACGCTGTGCAACGGAGGAGCGGGCTGGGGACGGCCTTCTCCTCCTGCGCCCCGGCCGCCGGCGGCCGCACAAGTGAAGCCGGAAGCCGCGGCCAGCAGGGGCGGGGCGGGACGAAGGCCAGCTGGTCAGGGCGGGCACGGCGCTGGGGCGCGGGGCGTGTCCCCTGTCAAGAGCCATGCTTGGCAGGTCTGGGTACCGCGCGCTGCCCCTGGGGGATTTTGACCGCTTCCAGCAGTCGAGCTTCGGCTTTCTGGGCTCTCAGAAGGGCTGCTTGTCCCCGGAGCGGGGCGGCGTGGGGACAGGGGCCGGTGAGTGGCCGCCCAGCACGGCGGACTCAGGGGGGACCGGCCGGCACCCCCAGGCTCGAACTCTCGGCCTCTAAGGAGTCGGCCGGCCTGGCGCCCTCCAACCCTAAGCGGAGGGGCCGAGAAAAGAATACGATGTGGCGAGGGCGCTTCACCGGGTATTGGGATGCTAGCGCTGGTCCACCCTCCCTAGGGTCACGGGGCTGTGGCCCCAGAGCCAGCGTAGCTCCCATCCTCCAAAACCTGCCCCACCACATTTCTTCTTGGCTCTTATCAGCCCTTCGGGCCTGGCCAGAGGTTTCAAGTTCCCGTTTTTCATAGAAAGAAACCCAGGTCTAGGCAGAGGAGGCCACCAGCCTCTCTAAGGGCACCTGCCACAGAGAAATGGAAGAATCTTCACCCTAGGGGGCACCTCTAGAAGCCCTGGGACCAAGCATCTCCCTGTTTCCTGAGGACAAGGCATCTCCCCGATACGTAGACCAAAAAGGCAGGCTCTCAGCTGCCAGTTGTGTCTGCCCTGGTTCTGTCTTGCCCGTGGCTCCCTCGGCCCACAGGCCAAATCCCACACTCTTCAGCCTGACCACCAAACCTTGGTGGATTCAATCCCTCCCTGGCCCTCCTGTACTGACAGCTGCCCCATCCAAGGATGCTTTTCCTATGGAAGCCCCATGGATCAGAGCCAGGCAGAAAGTGGGAGCCTTGATGCCCTGGGGCCTAGAGAGCCCAGAGGTCATGGGCTTCCTGGAAGGATGGAGCAGAGGCTCCTGCTTCCTATCCAGGGTTGGGAGAAGGAAAGCAGAAAATAACCTCCTCCCAGATTCTGGAGCTGTCTCAGCTCCACTCTTGTGGAGCTGGCTCCTGGCTCCTGGTTCTCCAGGGTCTGGACCTTTGGCTTGGATAAGCTTCATCTTCCTAGGCCACCCTCCCCAACAAGTTGCTGAATTGAAATATGCATTTTTAATGGTCCGTAGGGCATTAAAGTGGGGTGAGGGATAGAAAACATCTGTGGCTCCTATGATGAGCCATTAATGCTATATCCCTGTAGGCCAAGGCGTCTCTGTAAGGACCCCTTGAAAGCAGCTTCTGGGCTGATGGTAGAGGAGGAACGTGTTATGCCATCAGCATTCAGTTCACCCCAGCGCTTTTACAGATGCCCATGTGCTCCTGGGTCTGTGCCAGGCATGGGTGGGCAATATAAATTAGATGAGGGGACTGACCCCTGCTCAGTCCAGTGAGGAGAGCATCACACGGATTGGATTCTCAGATTCAATGGCTGTTGCCTAGCAGACAGCAAGGCCTTGTGAGGGTTGTTGGACTTGGGACAGATTAGTGTTGATGTGAGGGAGGAGGGAACAATCCCCAACTAGAATCTGCCCAAAGATAAGGGGGTATTGGGTAAGGGGCCACGTTGAGAGCCCTAAGAAGGAGGGAGCCTCTAAAGGGCAAGGTGGGCGAAAGGTGCACTTGACCAAGTTCACTCTACTTGCAGCTTTTCTGCCAGGCCCAGTTGGTCTTCCTTGACTGCTCTTTTCTCTTTCCCCCAGATGTACCCCAGAGCTGGCCCTCCTGCCTCTGCCATGGCTTCATCAGTTTCCTGGGATTCTTGCTGCTGTTGGTCACCTTCCCAGTTTCTGGCTGGTTTGCCTTGAAGGTAAGGCTGGCAGGGTCAGTCCCCAGGGTGGATGGGCCACACTGAGAGCTTTGGCATTGATGAATGAATTTCCCCGTCCTCTGCCCCACTTTCCCTAAACACTGTATTATGACACCTCTGTGAAATGGGCTAGGCAGAGATTGTTCATTCACATCTTTCAGATGAGGAAACTGAGGCTCAGACTTGTCCAGGGTCATACTGGGAGCCAGTATGGGGTAGAAACAAGTCTACCTAAATTCCCTATCTGGGATCTGGACACTGGCTTTAAGGTGCGCACAGATATCTTTGCCAAATCATCCTCTCTTTGGGTTAGGCTAAATTAGAAATGAAAACACCCGATCTGGCCCAGCAGGATTTAATGCATGATAGGAATTCAGGCCTGGTTTTCAACATGGGATGGTGCAGTTGGGAAAAGGATGAATACTAGAGCTATGGTTCAGCATCGTACCTAAAACCTGGGTGAAGATGGAAGGTCAGGCAGGCCCGGCCATTTGTGTGGCCCTAGGCAACAGTCAACTTCTCTATAAAGCCTCTGAGTTTGGTGTAGTCTGGAAGGGAGTCCTTAGAAGGTCCTAGGTCCTAGTTCTAAAACTACCATAGAAACAAATGCTGTATGACTTTGGGCAATTTGCTTTGCCTCTCTGGGCCTTCATTTCTTTTTTTTTTTGAGGCAGAGTCTCACTGTGTTGCCTGGGCTAGAGTGCTGTGGCGTCATCTTAGCTCACAGCAACCTCAAACTCCTGGGCTCAAGAGATCCTCCTGCCTCAGCCTCACAAATAGCTGGGACTACAGGCATGCGCCACCATGCCCGGCTAGTTTTTTCTATATATTTTTAGTTGTCCAATTAATTTCTTTCTATTTTTAGTAGAGACGGGGTCTCGCTCTTGCTCAGGCTGGTTTCGAACTCCTGAGCTCAAATAATCCACCCACCTCGGCCTCCCAAAGAGCTAGGATTACAGGTGTGAGCCACCGCGCCCGGCCCAAACATGGTGCTTTAAGTCCTCCCACCCAAATACACCCCAGGTGTCTCCAGTTCTGGCCTGGATTGGCTTTGAGCAGCCCTCAGGGCATGTTCTCCAGGTTCTCTCTCCCCCATTCTGAATTCCTATCCACCACTTGCCTGCTTCCCCGCTTCCTCTCAGTCTTCAATTTCTACCTCAGTGTTTCTTTGGATCTCAGATTCTAGATGAGAAGGGAAGGGGAGTCCCTGGGCAGACTGGTCCCTGGCTCAGACAGCTCAGCAGGAAAATCCCAAAGGTCTTTTCTACCCTTCCAGAGCCTCTGGGCAGGGGAGACACGATCTTGGTTCCAGGGTCCCAGTGCCCCCTGTGCCATTTGAGCTGCTTGCACTCATCATCTCTATTAATAACCACCCTCCCTCCCCCACTGCCAGTGCTGCCCCCACGCCTGCCCGGCTCGTGTTCTCCGGTCACAGCAGCTCAGTCCTCCAGAGCTGCTGGACCCCAGGGAGAGCTGACCACCGCCTGAGCAGCCGGTAAGTCTCCAGCTCTGTGGTTAGAGGGGCTGGAGCTCACTCTGTTGACTTCTGTGTCTGTGTCTCCAACTGGGATTCTTGATCCTGGGGGAGTAGCCCCCTCCCCATCTATGCTCAGCTCCCAGCTGTCCAGTTCAGAGGAGCCACAGAGAGTTGGAAGGAGAGGGGCCCAGGAGGTTAGGGGGAATGGAGATGTAGGGGGAGGCACTAGAAAAAAGGGAAGGTAGACCCCACTAAGTTAGTAGAGTCGTGGATGTGTTTTCGAAACAAGATTCAGCAGAGGACAGCATTTCGCTAAGTGCCAACTTCTGTTAAGGAGGGGCTGGAGTGTGTATCTTCTCCTAGCTTGTCCCCCTCCACTGCCAGATCCTATTACTATGTTTCTGTCCTTCCTCAACTCCCCACTGGTGCAGTGATATTGCTGAATTGACATGTATCAGGGTTCAAATGCCATCCCCCAACACTCTGCTCTGGGGTCTGGAGTGGGAGAGACTGAAGGAGCAGAGAGCACGGCCATGACCTCCCGGGCCATGTTCCAGCTGGCCCAATGGAAGAGCAACAACTCTCCTTCCTATGGAGAATGTTTTTGGCTGAATCTCCTCAAGCCTGGCAGAACATATCTCTGCCCCCCTGGGACTTAGGGGAAGACTGAGGAGAGACCAGAGCCTGGAATCATAGCCCTAGTCTGATATCTCAATGCAAATAAAAACTTCAACTCATGCCAAGTCAATGAAACTTGGGTGCGTCGCCTTGCCTATATTATTGTTGTTTTTTAAACACCCCCCACCTCCACTATGTTCTTAAGCTCTGCATTCACTTTACGTAAAATAGCTCACAGGAGGCTGGGGGCTGGAGTACCCAAGATGTGCCCAAGATGGGGGCTGGGGTACATCTATACTTCCTGCCCTGCCTCCCAAGAAAATAGAAGCCCTAAAGCAGTGAGTTTTCACCTTTTGGGGGAATACATATTTCTTTGAAAATCTGATGAAATTTTGTCCCTTGAAGCCTTTAATCCCAGGTTAAGAAGTCTGCCCTTGGCTGGGCAATGGCTCGTGCTTGTATTTGCAGCCCTTTCGGAGACTGAGGCAGGAGGCTCACTTGAGCCCAGGAGTTCGAGACCAGCCTGGGCAACATAGCGAGACCCTTGTCCCTACAAAGAATTTTAAAAATTAGTTCGGTGTGGTGGTGCATGCCTGTAATCCCAGCTACTCAGGAGGCTGAGGCAGGAGGATTGCTTGAGCACAGGAAGTGGAGGCCATAGTGAGCTTAGATCATGCCATTGCAGTTCAGCCTGGGTGACAGAGTGAGACATTGTCTCTTAAAAAAAAAAAAACAGTCCCTATCCATGCTCCAACTTCTCCTTATCCAGGGTGAATCCACCTCCACAATGCCGCTCTCAGGAACCCCAGCCCCCAACAAGAAGAGGAAATCCAGCAAGTTGATCATGGAACTCACTGGAGGTAGGGCTTGTTTGATTTACCTAATGTGGGACTTCCTAAGAGCGCCCCTGACTCTAAGCACCCAAGAGTCCCAGAAATATCATACGGTTATACGGTTATATATGTCTTAGGGTGAACAAACAAGAAGAATTCCAGTAGCTCGGGGGAGGGGGTAGGAAGGGTAAGAAGGGAAGGGAGAAAGGATTCAAAACTGACTACTCATCCTTCCGCCATTTTCACCTTGTAATCTGAAACAATATCCTGCCATATTGCCCAGCACAGGTCCAGGGCCAGAGGATCTATGGGTCAGTGAGGTATATTTGAGAAATAAAATATGGTACAGACCAAGGTCTCAATACTTTCCTTACTTCTTTCTCCCAGGGCTAGGAAGCCTGTGTAAACACTTCAAATGGAAAGCTGCACAGGCATGTTTCCGGGGGGCGCGCGGGAGTGCATGCATGGGAAGGGCTCTCCCTATACTGAGGTTCTTGGGAGCCAGAGTTCACTGAGGGGAAGAAAAGGGAAAGGAGTTAAGACAGGCCTCTGGGCTGGGCCCTGTGGCTCATGTCTGTAATCCTAGCACTCTGGGAGGCCGAGGCGCGAGGATCGCTTGAGGTCAGAAGTTTGAGACCAGCCTGAGCAAGAGCATGACTCCGTCTCTACAAAACATAGAAAAATTAGCCCAGCGTGGTGCTGCATGCCTGTGGTCCCAGCTACTTGGGAGGCTGAGGCAGGAGGATCGATTGAGCCCAGGAGTCTGTGGTTGCTGTGAGCTAGGCTGATGCCACGGCACACATTCTAACCAGGGAAACACAGTGACACTCTTTCTAAAAAAAAAAAAAAAAAAAAAAAAATATGGAAAATACTTAAAATTCAAAAAAATATGCATCCTATTAAAATTCCATATGAATAAATAACACAAGTTATTCCAAATCAATCCAGATATGGTAAAATCCTATGATAAGATATTCCACTGCATGTTTCTTTAAGAATTCAGCTATAATTAAATCATGTCTGAATAGACCATGATGTATATTCTTACTGGAAAACAAAATTTACATATATAATGCTTTATCTATCTTCCTAATATTAAGATAG
>CAUYSK010094753.1:0-13321 GCA_963575035.1 Avahi laniger
AAAAAAGGCAATCTTTAAAAGATCCTGAATAGCCAAAGAAGGAATTTTGAGGAAGAAGATAAGCTGGAGGTAACACATTTCTCAGTTTAAACTCTCTTTTATAGCTCTAGTAGTCAAAACAGTATGGCACTGGCACAAACACTGACATATATACAAAGGGAAGAGAATATGGCTCCCACTTGTATATGAAAAGGTGCTCAACAACTCTAATCATCAGGGAAAAATTAAAAGTAATACTAATATATCTTTCAGCTATCCTACCTCTGAATATATATCCAAAGAAATTAAAATCTATATCTCAAGGAGATGTTTTCACATTCATTGTAGCATTATTCGCAATAGCTAAAAGTCAGAAGCAACCTAAATGTTTATTAATGGATGAATAAAGAATTTATACTATACACTAACAATGTAATATATCATTCCACCTTCTAAAATAAGAAAATCTTCCATATGATACATTATGGATTAATCTGGAGAACATTATGCTAAGTTAAATAAGCCAGATATGGAAACATAAATACTACATGATACGACTTCTATGGTGAATCTAAAGTAGTCAAACTTGTAAATGCAAAGAATGAAAAGGTCATTTTCAGGGGTTGAAGGAAGCACAAAATAGGAATATATAAATCGAAGAACACAGATTTTATTTATATTATATAAATTATTCCTAAATAGTCAGTGTAATCCATAGTGCTCATGTTATGGGATCTGTAATATACACTTAAAATTTGCTTAAGGTCTACATCTTATGTATTGTATACTATATTGTATACTTACAAATACAGTATTGTATACTTGAAATCATAGTGTTTTATATACTTAAAATACTGTATTGTGTGCTTATGAATTTGTATACAACACAGTATTATATACTTACTGATAGTGTACGATATATTTAAGCATTTACTACAAGGCTAGGTCTTAGGTAAAATGTTTTTATCATGAAATAAAAGGAAAAATTACAAATAAGAGGATGGAAGAAACTTTTGGAAGTGATGGGTAGGTTTACGGTATAGATCATGATAATGGTTTCACAGATGTATACTCATCACCAAACATATCAAGTTGTATAAATAAATTATGTACAGACACTCATATAAAATAAATGGATAGACTGACAAAAAATTTCAATAAAAACTTATTTTAATGCTGAATGTTCTTTGTGCACAATTGGTAAGTGTATTTTGATTTGGACTGGAGTGTTCTGTGTGTCTTTTAGGTTCATTTGGTATATTTGTTGTTCAAGTCCTCTCCTTCCTTACTCTCTCTATTTTAAAAGGATGGCGTTGAAGTTTTTAGCTCTAACTGTGAGCTACCTGTTATTCCCTTTGATTCTCTCAGTTTTGCATCGTATATTTTTGTGCTCTGATGTTTGGTGCATATATGTTTATAATGGAGGTATGTACTTGGTGGATTGACTCTTTTATAAGTATACAATGACCTTGTTTGCCATATGTAGCAGTTTTTTATTTAAGATATATGTTCTCTGCTAGTAATATACCCATGCTAGCTCTCTTTTGATTACTATTTGCATATAATATCATTTTTCCCATTCTTTTACTTTCAACCCTATTGATGTCTTTAGATTTACAGTGAGTCACTTATAGACAGAATATAGTGGGATCATGATTTTTATTTATTTTGCTATGTATGCTTTTTCACTAGTAGGTTTACTTCATTTGCATGTAAAATAATAACTGAAAGGAATTAACCATGAGCTAAATAAACCTGTTTTATTTACAAATTATGAAGCCTCAGGTATTCCTCTATAGCAATGTGAAATGGACTAAGAAAATATGTGTCATACATTCTTCTTTCTTGGAATGTTATATAATTTTCATTGAAAACTGAACAATGTATATAATATGGTTACTCTGAATTCTGTTCTGCGCCTGGAGGTAATTGTTGTGTCTGCTCTTTTGCTTTGTTTTGTGTTCATGTGTTTAACTTAGTGAAACACCAGAACTAATTCTATAGAGTGTGTGTAATCAGCAGTATGTGGACATTTATGTATCCGCTCAATTTTTTTGAAGACCAAAAGAAAGTTTATTCAGTTTGAATTTTATTTTGTTTGAAATTAATTTTATTTTATTTACTTATTTTTAAATTTCACAATATTATAGGGGTACCAACTCTTTGATCACATATGTTGTCTTTGCACTGTCATGTCAAAGCTATAAGCATGCACATCCCCCAGACAATACGTTTCGCACGCATTAGGTGCAAATTTATCCATCCCGTCCTCCTCCCAGCTTCACCATTGAATGTTACTTCCATATGTGTGTCTAAGTGTTGATTGATTACTACCAATTTAATGGTGAGTACATGTGGTGTTTGTTTCTCCATTGCTGTGATCCATAACTTAGAAGAAGGGGCTCCAGTTCTATCCAGGTTACTACAATAGGTAGTTTGCCATGTTTTATGGCTCAGTAGTACTCCATGGTATACGTATACCACTCATGTGTTGATGTGCACTAGGGTTGTTTCCATATCTATGCAACTGTGAATTGTGCTGCTATAAACACTCAAGTGCAGATATCTTTCTTTACAGAATACCATTTTTTTTTTCCTTTTGGTAAATACCCAGTGGTGGGATTGTTGAATCAAATGGTAATTTTACTTTTAGTTCACTAAGGTATCTCCATACAACTTTCCATAGAGATTGTACTAGTTTGCAGTCCCATTGCTTTTTATATAAATCTGGGTCAGAATAGCTTAGTGGTCAGTCAGTTATAGGTCAGAGGTTGTGCTGAAACACTGGAAACTGATAAACTCTTCATATTTTCACCCTATAAGTTTGATAAAAATTTAAAAGTTTAAAAACAATAAATTTTGATTGGCTTTTTTAAGATACTGATTTTAGTTAGTGACTGACAATTATTCCTTTCTAACCATTAACACACTTGGTCTTAAAGAAGTATTTCTTATTTAAATTTAGAAATCACTATGAGAGAAAGGCAGTATAAATATTAGTCAAAAGCTCAAATTTCTGTCACCGTAAAAGCCAATATTTTAGCATTAAACAGTTCCCAAACAAAAGAGATTGACACCCTTCATCACATAAAATTTCTGTTTAGTGAATGGTGACAATGGGCAATATGAAACCATGAAATCCAAAGCTACTGAGGTCAGAAATACAAGCTAGCTTTGCTTAATTTGGTGTCTACAGAATACAGGTGAGGGTGCATGTTTGGGGATGGATCCATGTAGTGTTTTAAATCATGTAATGTGTTTAGTGTTAAGTCAGCAAGTACAAAAGAGTCTTAAGTTATCTTAGCAGATGGCAAGAAATGCATGTTATTCAAGAAGCACTAATAATAGACAGGAAGCAGCAGTTAAGGTCAATAATGAAAGTGAACAGAGAGTTTAAGTAGTTCCCGGAATATTTACCTATTATAAGGGCATTCCAGTTGTAGAAACTGCCTGGTCATGGTGGAACACAAAACAAAGATGTCACAAAAGAATACCTGAAGAACCAACCTCAGAACCCTTCTCTGTCTGCGTGATCTGGTGATATGAAGACCATCTGAACATTTGCCCAATCGAGTGGCTGTGATGGCAGATAAATGGTGATTTGGCATAATAGTTAAAAGAGTACATTTGTGCCAAGCATATTGTAGAATTTGGGAAATGCCTAATCTCCCTAAGTAAATCTATCTCCTATGGGGAGATATGGCTTTCATTCAACATCTTCCCACTTCATTCTCAACTCTGTCTCACAAGAAACAACACAAAGATTGGAAGTCCCCACTAGATATACTACTGAAGAAGAAGCAACTAAATCCATTTTAACAGTGACCTATGAAGATAAGAGAGTCCTAAGAGGGACAGCAAGCAGATAGTTGTTTGAGAAAATTCATCCTGACTTTCTGAAGTTATTCCAAAGCAGCAATGTTATACTTGATCCAGCCGCTTTGAAAAGTTTGCAATTTTTGAGCCAAGATTATTTTTCCTACTAAATAAATGAGGGTTTTTTTAGTGGTCTACTGTGAGAGCTGCATGTCAGCAACAGTTTAAACCCTTTCCTTGAGTGAATTATTGTTTTCAGCAGCCGTGCTAATTGGTCAGTCATTAATTCTCTTTGTGGAATATTTACTCTCCATCTATATATTTCTCCATCCTCAACAGCACAATTCTTCTTCTCACTTCCCTTTATATGGGACATTAACTTTTAATTCTCACATAACTCCTATGGTAAATAGCTTCTTTCTTGTGTCTGTAGTATACTAGTTATATCCATTTATGATTTGTGTGGTTTCAAAACACTAGCCTAAATATGAGTAAGATATCTTCTCTACTCTATTAGAGGCAAAATTACTGTGTGACTGTTTTATTTCGACATTCAACAGACCTAGCAATGATGTAGCTCCAGAATATCTATTTAGAGATTTAAGAACACACTCTACTAAAGCAAAGATGTAGATTCTAGGCTAGGTGTGGTGGCTGAAGCCTGTAATCCTAGTGCTCTGGGAGGCTGAGGCAGGAGGACCACTTGGGGTCTGGAATTCAAGACCAACTTGAGCAAAAGTGAGATCCTTCTTCTACTAAAAACAGAAAAAGTTAGCTGGGCATGTTGGTACTTGCCTACAGTCCCAGTGCCATAGAAGGCTGAAACAGGGGATCCCTGGAGCTCAGGAGTTTGAGGTTTCTGTGAGCTAGGCTGACACCATGGCACTCTAGCCTGGGCAACAGAGCAAGACTCTGTTTCAAAAAAAAAAAGAGAAAAGATATAGATTATATATATAAGTAGATTATAAAGCAGTGGAATTTCCATGTGACAGTAGAACTAGATATCAAATCCTGCTTGTTTGTTTGCTATTCTACTCCTACTTGTGATCAACTTATCACAGTCAACTTTTTCTCAAGTTTTTCACATCTTTTTTGACATTTTCTTTCCTCAGAAGGAAGAGCTCATTTGTATTGTCCTTCCTGCCATTTTTTTTGTTTCATAATATCCTATTAATATCGAAAAATATTAGAAGGGAAATAAAGTTTTCTATTTTTACAACATTCCGTATTATTCTATACAGGATTTCAGTAATCTCAATCTCTTTTCATCAGAATTTCTCTGAACTGGGCTCAACTGTTGCAGAAATACACAATATCTTCTGGCTACCATAAATATTGTGACCAATTTCTCTTTGCATTTTATTTTGCAATTAATAAGAAAAGTTTATTCATATTCTCCCTGCCACTCCCCACAGAGTCATTAACTGCTATGCTACTTGCTTTACATTTAAATAATCTTTCTCTTTGGCTACTTCCAGCTATTGACAAGTTCCCTTGCTTTCATGAAATTTTTTGGTTCTCTGAAACATCAAGAAATAGATAACTAAAAACATTTAAAAATTTTTCGAATGGGCCATTTGGACAGATTGTGATTCAACATCATTCTATTTATAATTCTACACCTCAAAGTACCATAATTTGTGATCATGCATATGTCACATCCCCTTAATCCTTCCAGTCCATTTAGTATCAGGTAGGGCTCAGGTGTGGGGTATATGCATTCCCCCAAAGCCTGCTCTATACATTTTTTCCTGTACAAAATAGTATATAATCCACTTGATCTATTAGAACCAAGTGGCATCCCAGATCATGAGCAATCTGTCTCCCAGATGCATTTGTAACTATATTTTAGCCCAGGTGACCATCAGGTACTGTTGTTTCACTCCTGTGAAAAGATAGCAAGAGACAAACATTCAATCCCTCACATTCCTGTATCTTTTACACATGCTTTTTATAACTTCTTCTCTCACTGCTAAAAGCCACTATGAACTTTCTACATTCTTCGTGTTAATAATTCTCATTCTCCCTCCATCTGCACTAATGAATTAAGCACATATATTTTATTTTATTTTATTCAGGATATCATGGGGGTACAAACATTTTGGTTGCATGAAATGCATTTGTCTCGCTCAAGCCAGGGCCACTAGCGTGTCCTTCCCACATACTGTGCGCCTCGTCTCCATTAACTGTGGGTTTACCCACCTCACCTGCTCTAACCCCATGCCCCCACTCTCCCCACTCCCCCGACCATACCAACACCAAGTGAGTGTTACTACCATGTGAGCACCTTAGTGTTGATCAGTTAGTACCAGTTTGATGGTGAGTACATGTGGTGCATGTTTTTCTGTCCTTGTGATACCTCACTTTCAAGGATGGGCTGAATTTCTGTCCAGGATAATGTAAAAGGTGCTATCTCACCATTATTTTTTATAGTTGAGTAGTATTCCATGGTATACATATACCACATTCTATTAATCCACTCATGTGTTGATGGGCACTTGGGTTGTTTCCACATCTTTGCAAGTGTAAATTGTGCTGTTATAAACATTCGAGTGCAGATGTTTTATATAGAACATCTTTTTTTCCTTTGGATACATGCCTAGTAGTGGGATTGCTGGATCAAATGGTATTTCTATTTTTAGCTCTTTGAGGTATCTCCATATTACTTTTCATAGGGGTTGTACTAACTTGCAGTCCCATGAGAAGTGGAAGAGTGATCGAATCTCTACATATCCACACCAGCATTTGTTATTTGGGGACTTTTTGATAGAGGCCATTCAAAATATATGTGCTGTACAGAGATCAGCCTCCCAAGTGTGGTGAAAGAACCCTGAACAGCACATATATTTTAAAATGCACTCTGAGCATATCCTCTAACTTTAACCAATACTCTGTAGACGATACTCTGTAATCGATGACCTGCTTGTTGATTGGAATTCCATGTGGTAATCATGGAGCATCTGTTGGGAGTTTAGAAATTTGTTGCATATCATATAAAATTTGTGTCCCTTCTGGTAAATACCATCATCATGAACTCATGCTCCTCAAATAATCTTTACTTTTCTAGATGATTGTAATCATTTTCTGCCCTCTCATGCTCAAATAGTAACTCCTAAGTCACTAGCCATCCTTGTTATGTACCTTTGTCCCTTTACTCTGTAAGCACTGAAATTATGTTTACTTTATGATAAGATAAAGGTCTCACAGCTTCATCTGCATTGTTCTGATCCCAAGGCATGGATTTGGCTACTCTTATGGAATTCTACTTCTTTCTAGCAGAAATTATTAGTAGATCCCGAATCTAATCTCTAATAAACATAAATTAGGCTGTTTTGATTTAACACCTGGGGACAGCAAAAAGGATCTTTAAGTAACTCTAGTGACAGAAAAAGTCTCTGTCTCTCTGCTGTCCTCCTTCCCACCTCCCTCCCTGTTCCTTGCTTTGGCAAGAAACACATGTTGATTGTGCCTACTAATCTTTACCTTTCATAAATCTCATTTTATAAGAGAAGCTATCAAAACTAAGATTTACAGTTAGAATGTTTTCTTCAAAACATATTTTTAAAATTACTTATTTTCTTTTTGGTTGGAGTGACTCTTGGCCCAAGCTACCTGGAATTGCTAGTTGCTTTCAAATTGCGCATTTCTTATGTTTTTCTTGATTTTAATCCTATGATTAGCAAGTTGGAAAGAAGAAGAAAAGACTTGAGCTTCCTCAAGAACTTCCACATTAAAAAAAAATCTCAAAGTTTGCAATATTAAAATAATAAAATAATGAAAGGTAAAATATATACATAGATGATGACTCATAAGATTTGGTTTAAAATCTTCCCTCTACTGCTTTTCAAGTTGATCCACTCTTTGAATGCTTTCTTTCATGTTCTTACTTTCTTCCAATGTTTATATTGTCATTATGGACAATTTCATTGATCATCTTCAATTTACCAGCCTTCCTTGAATATATTCATATTTGTGACTTTCTGGTTTTATTATCCCAACTGCTCTACATAAATTATAAGTTAAGAAATAAAATCACATTTCAGTAAAAAATTGTCAGAAAATACAAGGAGATAACTTCAGAATATATACAAAGAAAAGCTTTTAGAAAATTCCTAAAACCTAAGCACCATACTTCAGTTACAGACAACAAAAAAAAAAAAAGAAAAAAAGAAAGACCCAGCTGATAAAGGATTCTTTGACTAGTCTAAAATGCAAATGTTTCTCACACCTGTTTAAATCCAATTCTTATATTTATTTATACTGGAATATATACCACACATCTGATAACATCATTTTTGAAATTCTCTCAATAATTACTTTCACCTCTCCTCCCTGTAGCTGCATGAGTGGAGTGTACACACGGAAAACAGTGACCCACCTCTTGAACAACAGCAGGCTCCTGGGAATTGGAGCAAGTGACGCACACCCAGAGTTGGTTTTTAGAGCTAGAAAGTTATATGTGTTCATGGGGAAAATAAAAAATCAATTTCTTTTCTGAATATATGACCAGAAGGCAATAATACTGATGAAAAGAAGATATAAAATTCATTAAAATATCATTCAAAGAATGCTATATGTCTTTTGCAGGTACTAAATTATGGAAGATTTAGAAAAAAATTTGTTGAAATTTAAAGGATTTTATTTTCAGCGTATGGAACATATTACTACTAGCTTTTTAGAAAATTTAGATGATTTTGAAATTAGAGATGATGATGTCTTCGTAGTCACATACCCCAAATCTGGTAAGTTCGGAATTTCAATAGCTAATCTAAGATAGAAAATGATACTTCTACAATATGAGAATTTAGTTTTTTCACTAGTATTGTATATGGCCACATAGTGTTAATCCTTTGGACATACACAAATCGCTGTTCAATATCCTATGAAATATGGTTTTTTACAATATAGTTATAAGTTATTTCTGATTTGGCATTGGAATGAGCAAAATGTTAAAACCGTTAGACTTAAAATAACATCAAACACTGAATGCCGAGGTGGGATGAGAAAGGAAGCAAGAATATTCAGCATTTAGTCAGGTATTGGGACATATATTTGAAGACCATAAGAAAAAGTTGACACACTAATTATCATATTACAGAATAATTCCTAAACATTTTTAATTATGTCTAGGTCATAGATTGTCTTGTTTCATTAAAGCAATATGCGAAATAGGAATTCAGTTAGGGAAACCTAAAGGGTTGCCTCTCTCCTTGCCATTGCCTGTTGTATGTTTACTTCCTGCCTGAGGATCTGCCTCAGGGCCTGGTGCCTTCATTCTTTCCTTGAGCTTGATTTTCCTGCTGATGACCCAATATGACTAAAGCCTGATTACAATTCCATTTTCTGCTCTATTTACCGTCTCTCACGTGGCCCAGTTTTACATCCTATGCTGTACTCTGAAGACACATTCTGTCTGCAGTGACCCCTGCTGCTCAATGAGTCTGATAGCTCAGCACACTAGTCCATTTCCAATGCCATAGCTTCCTGGTCACTTTGAAACAGATGCTCAAATGGCGACTCTTTTAACGTCTTAAAAACAAGCTATTTAAACCATAGAAACCTATCACCATATGCATGATCATAGAGATTTCAAATAGTCTTTGCATATGTAAAACAGTAATTTTTAGCAAAAAACAACCATGTGCTTTGAAAGGTTTTTGAGTGTCCAAATAAATGAACAGGACCTACTTCCATACTATAAGGTTTCACAGCAGCAGATACAAGGTGTGAGTACTTAAAAATATTTTTGGTCCTTTAGCTAACTTTGATCCAACACAGCTGCTCTAGGGGAGCTCTAAAGGCATTTTGCTGCCTCAGGCCCTTTGCGCTCCCTGTCTCCTCTTCCAGGAATGCTCTTCCCATAGACATCTGCATGGATTATTTCCTCTTCTCCTTTGGTTCCTTATTTTAATATTACTGTATCAGTGAAGCCATTCTGAATGGCCATAACTAAAAATGCAGCTTCACTAGAAAAATGTTCCAATCTTTCTTGCTGATTAAGTTTCCCTTCACGATCTAATATTTATGACCTTACGATGTATGACATATATTTTACATTTAATCTTTATTTTATGTACAAAGCTAGGAAAATCAGAAGGCATTTATAGAAAAATATATCCATCATATCACATACATATAACTGTATTATTTATATCTTATAGGACTATATATCATACATGTTATATATATTAAGTGTATGTGTGTGTATATATATATGGTAATTGGTTCACAGGATTATGAAGTCTAAGAATATGCCATTAGGTAGGAGGAGACCCACGAGAGTCAATGGTGTAATTCAGACCAAGTCTGAGGGCCTCAGAGCCGGGGAGACAATGGTGTAACTCCCAGTATGAGGATGAAGCCCTGGGAATCGGGGAGTTTGCTGCTGCAAGTCCCAGGGTTCGATGGCCCTAGAACCAGGAGCTCCGATGTCCAAGGGCCAGAGAAGCTGATGTCCCAGGTCAGAGAGAGAAAGAATTTGCCCTCCCTCCACCTTTCTGTTCTACTTGGGTTCTCAGTGGCTTGGATGATTTCTGGCTGCGTTGGTGAGGGAGGATGTTCTTATCCTAATCATTCAAATCCTAATCTCTTCCTGAAACACCCTCACTGACACGTGCAGAAATAAAATTTTACCAGCAATCTAGGCATCTCTTAGCCCACTCAAATTACACATAAAGTTAACCATCACATAGACTGACAAGAATTAGAAAGGTGAGTATGCCAAATGTTGATGAGGAGTGGACAGAGATCTACATGCATTAGTGTATTACCCCTGGGAGAGGAGACCAGGGCGGCAACTCTCTGAAGAGCAATGTGGCACTACCTGGACACGTTAGGTACAGACACAGCAAGTGTCACAGAAAAACTCTGAAGATTCATATCTTTGGAGAGGAGAACTTTGTTTCTTTATTTCTCATAGAGAATCACAAGCTCCAGGTAGGAGGCTCAGCCTCTGACTGAAATCGATATCGATCACTTTGAGGCAGGGAAGGATGAGGTTGGCCAGGTATAGGTTGGCCAAGTATATCTGTTCAATAGATTTTAGAGCCAGTTATGAATGTTCTTTAAGGGGGGATGCACACATGCACAATAAGCAAACATGCATGTCACATACATTCCATGTTCACTTTGGGGGCAGAGACCCCATTTAAATGTATTACAGCTGGGCCCTATGCATCAAAAGGTGAAGTAAAGACACAAAGGCACTCAGTGATCAGCCTCTGTAAATTGGCCAGAACTATTCTATGGGTGGTGGTCTCTTGCCACAAGAAAGTTACTGAAATCAGTCTCTTGTTCCATCAAAGGTACAGTTGAGGCGTGTGGAATAAGAGTTCAGTTAGTCAGCATACTGCAGTCAGTGAGGGACAGTTGTCTCAGTATTCTTTATCACCAGGACACTGTGTGTTTAGCTGCTAGAAAAAAGAAACATCTGGTGGCAACTCGAACCTAGTTCATACTTTAAATGTAGGGATGCATGACTGAACCCTTGCCTGGCGTGGCCTTAGGTCCTATTTATAATTTTGTATCTTTTTACCAGAAATAGTCCATTCCATCAGCCTTACGATCTCAGTTTCAACACAAGCAATTTCTTTCCTGAGTAGTTATCCTAAAGAAATTCTTAAACAGGTTCACGAAAAGGAACAAAATGCATTGCTATTTATTGCTATGCTGCTTGGGCAGGGTAGTCCCTCAGTGAGAAAGTGGAAAGGTAAAACCCATGGGTGCACACTATGAAGTAGAAGGCAGCAGCTGATGGGGCAATAGATCAGACGTAGCACATAACGGATCTTAAAATCATAGCCCTCAGTTAGAAAAGCATAAGAAATAAGATGATCCACTTAAGTTGAAAATATAAGAAGTCACAACAGTACACATTTCAAAAAAATACACTCAAGCATACAGATGCACTTATAAACAATTGACTGGTTGCAATGGTGGGAGAAGGTGTAGCATTTGAAGTCAGAAATGGGAATGAAAGGAACATACAAGTAGATAAATGAGAGACTGAAATGAATCAGTGATGTTAATATGTCAGGAACTGCAGGGAAAGATGAAGATCCCTTTACTGTAACATCTGACATCCTAAAAGGGTGAAAACAAAAAATGTAGACAAATAGGGAGGGAGAGGTGGAAAGGAAGTGGAAACAGAAGAGGAAGGAGAAGGAGAGGAGGGAGAAGAAATGGAGCCTCTTTTGCATGGTGAACACACTCTTCCAGTTCTCCTGTTCTTCGGTGTCTACAGATATGTGGCCACCTCTCATCACCATTGGCAACCCGTTGGCTACCAGAGCTGTGGCCTTGAAGCTGTGATATCTCTTCTAGAAGCAATATCTGTTACCTTGGAAATAAGGAAGGATGTAAGAAGTTCTGTAGAGTTTCATATCAGTGAATTTTCAGTGGAGTATTTGGTCCAGCTATGACACCGAGTAGGCACATGTGGTCATAGTGTTCCCCTGGCCACACTGAAGACTACGGCCACCAATATTTAAGTAATAAGAGGAACATGTAAGGTGTATATCACCTGTACATCTCATCAAGGGATGTATGCCCAACAATGAACTTATAAGATGCAGTTGCTCACCAGAGGTTATTGACTAGTCTTTGGAAAAAAAGGCTAGAATGGGAATTATTGAGGGGCAATAGGTTTTTTCCTAGTAGAAATCTGATAAATATCCCACTGGGACTTGCGACTTTTTGGTGGGATAAATCAATCCTTTCAACACATTTTGACTGAAAATTGCAGAAACACTACCAATATACAAGAAGTATTTTAAATCTTTGCCCCAAATATTAAGCATACACAAGAGGTATAAGAAAACTAAATGTCCACTCTAATTGGAATTAATCTAAATGCTTTTCTCAAATCCCACTTAAAAGCCAATGGTCAAACTTCAGTTACTAACTTCTCCTTTCTTTCTACATGTTGGTGTCAAAGTCCTTTTGTAGGTACTTAAAATTAAACACTGTTTCCTTAAGCAGCAATCACGAGGGAAACATGGGAAAGTGGGAAACATTCAAAGTTACTTCTTCACTGCAATGCTTTTTTCTGTGATTATACTAGCTAATGCTCTAAGAATAAGGTTGAAGACAAAAATCTAGAGGTAAGCATAGAAGATCATTTCAAAGGTAGCATATATGAAGCAGAAGAAAGCTGAAAGAAGGAATCAAAGAATAAACCTGTGTAAAAACCCACATGGAACATCAGAAACCGAAAAATAAAAGCAACATTCGCTTCCATTAGCTTTATGTCACTTTGCATAAATAAAATTATAGTACAACCTACTGTAATAACAAACTTTATTTGACTAAAAAATTGGTTATATATATTTTTCTGAAAGCCATGCATAAATAAAAACAAAATTATTTCTTTTATAGGAACCATCTGGTGTCAGCAGATATTAAGCTTGATTTATTTTGAGGAACATCGCAAAAGAACGGAAAATCTGGAAACAAGTCATCGTGTCCCCTTTCTTGAGTACTACTTTCGAGCTATAGATTTTGGCAAAAGACCATCTCCTCGTCTCTT
>CAUYSK010094755.1:0-16877 GCA_963575035.1 Avahi laniger
CTTGTAGTCCCAGCTACTCGGGAGGCTGAGACAGTAGGATTGCTGGAGCCCAGGAGTTCGAGGTTGCTGTGAGCTAGGCTGACGCCACGGCACTCGCTCCAGGCAAGAGAGTGAGACTCTGTCTCAAAAAAAAAAAAAAATGGGTTTCTTTTTGACAATTGCAAGCATTTGGCACAACGGTCGGATAAAAATGAAGTGCTGAAACACTGTCCAAAACAATATTCATCAGAAAAAGCTAATGGTGTCTGTCTGATGGTCTAGGGCTGGTATTCACTAAAGCTTCATGGAACCTGGTCAATCAATTACAGCAGATGTCTACTGCAGCCAGTTGGATGAAATGATGAGGATGATTGAAAATTAAGCAGCTGAGATTGGTCAATAGAGGCCAAGCCCCTTGCAAGACGACACTCGACCACAGGTTGCACAAATAACGCTGCTTAAACTACAGAGGCTGGACTTGGAAACCCTCTGTCATCCACCATATTCACCAGACCTCGCACCAACTGGTGACCACTTCTTACAGGCTGTGGGCCACTTCTTGAAAGGAAAAGTACTCAATTCTCAACAAGCTGTAGAAAACACCTTTCGAGATTTCATCGCCGCTTGCTCTCCAGGCTTCTTTGCTGCTGACATAAACAAGCTACCGTTAAGATGGCAAAACTATGTCGATAGTTTAGGAGCATACTTTGATTAATTGTACTGCTTCTTGTTTGAGATATACTTTTGATTCAAAATCAGACATTTCATATTTAATGGCCTAAGACAATGGAGATAAAAATAGTTTCTATAGGCAGGTGTGGTGGCTTCACGCCTATAATCCAAGCGCTTTGGGAGGCCAAGGCAAGGAGGATCACCTGAAGCCAGGAGTTTAAGACCAGCCTAGGCAACATAGCAAGACCTCTGTCTCTTCAATAAATTTTTAAAAATTAGCTGGGCATGGTGGCGCTTGCCTGTAGTCCCAGCTACTTGGGAGCCTGAGGCAGGGGGATCACTTGAGCCCAAGAATCTAAGATTACAGTGAGCTATGATTGTGCCACTGCACTCTAGCCTGAAAGTGACAGAGGAGACACTGTCTCCAAAAAGAAAAAAAAAGTTTCTATAGCCTAGAGTTAATGTGAAAGTTTAATGGTTAATGTATGTCAGAGTGTTTAGTACAATACAATACTTGACACATAAGAAGCTCTATGTAACTGTTAGCCATTGTTATTAAGTTAATTAAAGAGTTTTAATTGAAAATAGAGAATTATGTTTCCAAATCTTTATTTTAGGATATCTTCTTAATTATATAGCTTTTCTATGAACTTACAGCAATGATTCTTTAAACAATCAAATCCTTATTATAGGTTTTATAATGCCAAATCGTATCTGATTGTATCTTTTGTAGTTTCCATGATATTTTTATAATGAATTAATATTTTGTATATACTTCTACCATTCTTTTATAACTAAATAATGTACTTTTTTATTTGTTTAGACCATCATTGAATGTCTAAAGTATGTTTGTACTGGAGATTTCCCTCCTGGAACGAAAGGAAATACATTTGTTCATGATCCCAAGGTAATGGTGCTAGTAAAATTTTATATTTTTAAGATAAAATTTTTATAATCATAAAAGTGATAATAGCTTATTGTAGAAAACCTGGCAATGGAAATGTATAAAGAGAGATGAAAGTCACCCATTGTTGATCATTGTTGACATTTTCATATATTTTTATTCTCCTTTAAATACTATTTTGCATAGCTGAGATCATACTCTAATTTTGTTTCCTGGGGTTTTTTCCCCCCTACTTAACATTATCATAAAGTCCTATGTCATTAACAAATGATAGAAAATTCTTAATCTGTTGTTTAATATGTGAGTGCTTCTCTTAATCTTTATGCTGTTTTGTATGTCTGAAATATTTTCTACTTAAAAGATGTAATGTTTTCTGAACATTTTAATAGTTAGATAATATTCTTAAATTCAGATTACTTTTAGTTTTTCATTGAAATGTACCATGATAAAGCTGGGCAAGGTGGCAAATGCCCATAGTCCCAGCTACTCTGGAGGCTGAAGTGGGAGGATCACACGAGCCCAGGAGTTCAAGGCCAACGTGGGCAGCATTGCGATACCCAGTCTCTTGGCAGAAAAAAAAGCACCATGATGAAAATCTTTGTGTATGAATCTTTGTTTGAATTATGGTGTTTATATTATTAGTGTTTGTAAAGAACATACTTTTTGGCTTATAGGTTTTTGTTTTTTCAATATATATGAAACAAGAATATATATATAGGCCAGGCGCGGTGACCCGTGCCTGTAATCCTAGCACTCTAGGAGGCAAGGCGGAAGGATTGCTTGAGGTCAGGAGTTCGAGACCAGCCTGAACAAGAGCAAGATCCTGTCTCTACTAAAAGTAGAAAGAAATTAGTCGGACAACTAAAAAAAATATATAGAAAAAATTAGCCGGGCATGGTGGTGCACACATGTAGTCCCAGCTACTTGGGAAGCTGAGGCAGGAGGATTGCTTGAGCCCAGGAGTCTGAGGTTGCTGTGAGCTAGGCCGATGCCACGGCACTCTAGCCCAGGCAACAGAGCAAGACTCTGTCTCAAAAAAAAGAACATATATATATTTTTTTATTTATTTAATGGGGTCATGTGCCTCTCTTACTGCCCCCTTCCCCCAATCTCACTATGTTAAGAGTTTGTTTTATATGCTTCCAGGCTTTTTCCTGTGTTTATAAAACCATTCCTATGTGAATACATAAATAGACCCACAAATACTTTAGCACATAAATACGATTTTATTTTACCATTGTTCAAATTAAATATTTAGTGACGTACTGTGAATTTGTAAATATATATACACTTCTATTTTGTTTTTAATTACTAAATAGTATTCCAGAGTTGATATCCTACAGTGTATTTAACTGATCCTCTGTCGATTATTTAACTTGTTTCTACATTTATGTGACTGTAGATAACTATGTAATTATGGAAGTATTTATGAATTTTCCCCTCAGAAATAGTAATAGCATTTAGTACATTTACTGAACCCTCTCCTCAATGACTGTTTCACACCTCTCTCCTTAAACGTACAATCTATTTTCCTCACTTGTTGATCTTGCCCGTACTTTATTGAGAAATAGGAGGAATCAGATGTAAATTCCCTCATGTTCCAGTCAAAAAAATCTACCAAACTACTCTATGTATGTACCCATACTGTTTTCTCTCATCTAGTATGGGTGAATTATTTATTTTACCTAAACATCAGCCAATCCCTTGGAAGCTAGATCTCACTGATCCCTCTTACCAAGTCAAGGATTTTGCTCCTTGGCTGTTCCTTCGCTTTCCTGCGTCAGCAGTTTCTCCTTTGTAGGGTCGGTTACGTGAGCACGTGAGCATGCTCTGACAGCTCCAGTCTTCAAACAAAGAACTCCCTTTACTCCAGTCACTCTCTAGGTGTTGCCTTTGTCTGTTCCAGTATATAGCAGAGTTCACAAGATCCGTGTGTACTGACTGTCTTCACTTCATTACCTCCCATTTTCTCCTCAGTCTACTCCATTCAGGTTTTCTTCTTATTTTCCTCCACTAAATGTGCTCTTGTAACATCCCCAGTAATCTCCATGTTGCCAGATAGTGGTCAGTTTCTCATTCTAATTAATATCTCGTCAGATTTGATAGTTGGTTATTATTTAAAAAACCTTTTCCTCTTGGCTTTCATGACACCATAATCTCATGGTTTCCTCCTTATCCACTGGTCATACCTTGGGCTTTGCTAGGTCTACCGTTGTCTTGATTTCCAGATGCCCGTGTGCCCCAGGAGTACTAATCCTCTTCTCTGTCTCCACTCTTGGGTGATCTCTGTCTCATGGCTTTAAGAACTGGTTATGTGCTGATGACTCCCACATTTATATATTTAGCCCTGACTCCTTTCCTAAACTCTAGACACATATGTCCAGCTGTTTGTTTGCATATTTAATGGGCTTCTCAAATTTAACAAGTTCAAAAAAGAACTCTTGATTACCTGTCCATCCATCCCTCCTACATTGTCAAGCCTGCTGCTACCTCAGTACTCTCCAATTTAGTAAATGATATCATCCACAGCTTTGCTCCTACCAAAGCCTGTGTGTCATCCTGGGTTGATTCCTTCGTCTCACCCTGTTCCCAATTCATAAGCAATTCTTAGCTACCCTTCTAAAACGTTTCTAGAATTTGTCCAGTCCGCCACCACTGCTTTCCTGTTTTAAGCCACTGTCATCTTGCCTTTGAACTATTACAGTAGTCTCCTAACTTGTCTTCCTGCCCTAATTTTGGGGGTTGTCTCTTTTTCACACAGTAATCAGTGTTATCTTTTAGATTTTCATTCATTTGAGAGGAAGTGAGTTAAAATCTGGGAGAAGAACATTCTGTTCATTGTTAATACTCAGTGCAAAGCCCCTGAGGTAGAGAAGCATGTTTGATGTGTTCGAGGAATCGCAAGGAGGAACAAAGTGGTGAAGGGGAGAATGGTAGAAAATTAAGTTAGAAATGCAGATGGGTCTTTGGATTTTATTCTCATTTAAATAGAAATCTACTGGAAGATTTTGAGCAGGGAAAGGACATGATCTGATTTATGTTTAAAAGTGATCAGTCTGACTGCTGAGAAAACTTTAGGTAGCAAAGGTAGGAGGTCAGAGATAAATTAAGGGGATTTTGTGATAATGCAGTTAAGTATTGGTGGCTTGGTTAAGGTAGTGGTAGAAGTGGTGAGAAATGTTTGGATTTGGGATGTATTTTGAAGGTACAACCAATGAATTAGCTAATGATTTGGAAAATGGTATATGAGAGAAGTAGAAACATCAAGCATAACTCCAAGGGTTTTTTTTTTTTTTTTTTGCCTTTCATGGAATAGGGGCTCTCTGGAAAAAGATTTGGGTGGATCTGGTATAAATAAGTGAATTAAGGATATGTGTTAAATATCCAAAGGAGATGTTTAGTTGGCAAATAGCAGTCTGTTCAGGGAAGAGGTTAGCACTGGAAAAAGAAAATTAGGAATCATTGATATATACAGTTGGTTCTATATAGTTAATTTTTAAAGCCCGATGAGATCAAATAGGGTGCAAATGTAGAAGAGATATCCAAGACCTTAACCTGAAGCACTAGAGTTAATGAATTTTGAAATTGGGAAAAGGAGGAGACACCAGTAAAAGATACTAAAAGAACAACTAATAAAGTAAGAGGAAAACTGGGAGTCATCAACTGTGTCAGATTTGTTAATGGCTCAAGCAAGAGGAGTGTTTGGATATATGAAGTCCGTTGTTGCTCTTGACAAAACCAGTTTCAGTAATCAGAAAAGAGGAGGTAAGGACGTGAAGCACAGTTACTTTATGAGTATTGCTGTAGTTGGAAGAGAAATAGGACAATAGCTGAAGAGGTCTGCAGGATAAAGGAGAGTTTTATTGGTTATTGTTCTTGACTTTTTGTGCTTTTAAAATTGGGATGTTCTAGAGCAGTGGTCCCCAACCTTTTCAGCACCAGGGACCGGTTTCATGAAAGACAATTTTTCCACGGACAGGGATGGAGGTATGGGGGGTAGGACACAGCTCAGGCAGTGATGGGTGGCCTGGTCCCTAACAGGCCATGGCCCCGGGGTTGGCGACTGTTGCTAGAGCATTTATAGACTGATGGGAATGACTCTGGAGGGAAAAATCGATTGAGGAGAGAGGATAATTGAAGAGCAAAGTTCTTGAGTAGACAAGAAGGGACAGATCCATTGCCCAACTGGAGGGCTTAGCAGGAACAGGTACTGTTTGTTCAGTGTAGCAGGGTGGCAGCCCGAGTATGTGATTGGTAATTTAGAGGTGAAAGAATGAGTAAGTTCTCTTTTAATTGCTTCTGTATTCTCAGTGAAGAAAGAAGTGAGGTTATTGGCTGAGAGTGGGAAAAGGGGTTGATTGAGCCTGGAAAAGATTTGCGTAGTGTTTACCTCAGAGAGCAAATTGATTAAGGGCAGTGTTTTAGGATTACATGGGAGTGTCAGGGGTTCACTTGAGGTTTGTGTGTGAAAATTTAAAGAGAGACTGCTCACGATGGTTGTGTGTGTTTTTCAGTCTTGTTCAGCTGCTCAATGGCAAGTACTAAACTGAAAAGTTGGATTTAAACAAAGTTGGGAATTTGCCTGGTAAGTACAATAAAGGGAGTGAAAGGCAAGGAATTGACTGTATTCTTAATATATTAACTTATTTGATCAGTCCCCTTGTATGTAATGAATCTTCCGTCACTGCACCAGGGCTCCAGCACCCCATGCTGGGCTGACTCTACACCCATGCACAAGCCTTCCTTGCCCTGCTGAGACTCTGCTCTTGGTTCTGGCTCCCTCACACGATGCTTTCTGCGTAGGCTCTCACTTCCCATGCCGAACCACCTCCCCTCCCTTCATAGTCTAACACTCCGTACCAGGTGGCCTCTTGCAGGGATGCGCTCTCTGCTTTGTGATCTGAATCCCCCCAGAGCTGAGTCCCTGAGTGGCTCTTCCCAGTCTGATATTTTATGCCAGGTGGCTTCTTGCAGGGATGCCATCTCTATGCTGCGATCTGAATCCCCCCAGCAGACTTACCCCTCCTGTGGACCCCCTCCTCCTCGTTATCAGGCCCTGAATCTCCACACTATTCCTCCCCTGCACTGTGGACACTCTTCTCCTGAACCGGGTCATCCCTACTCATGAATTCCCCTTTCATCCTGCTTGAACCGCCGATATCCTTGGACTCTTTATACCCTGTCTGTGCCCCGCTGTTTCCCGTGAGGATACACTTCTCAGCCTACTCCGGCTCATTTATCCCACTCCAGGTCGCGGTACTGTGTCCTCCACCTCTAGCCAACATGAACACACGGACCTTCTTCTGCCCCACCTAATGGTTTTAGGACTAGATTGTTTAGAAAGGGGAAGGGCTTATTTTACTTTTAATTTTATTCTTTTGGTTAGAAATCATTTGGAAGTGTAATACAGATTTCTTTGCCTTAAAAAATTAACTAAATCTAAGTTACTCTTTTTGAAGGGATTCTTCCTCAGTAAGAACATTCACAACAGTATTGTGACAGAAATACTACAAGATAGTCCTTACTTGAATTCCATTTACTAATTTGATATTTGTCACATAGCTAGATGCCATGGAGAGTGAATATGTATATTTGGCTTGCTAGTCAGAAACATTGTAAACAAATTAATTTTTTGATGCATATATGCATAGCTCCTTAGTTTACCTATTGTGGATCAGCCCTCATTAGCTGCTCTCCTTGGGACAAAATGACAGAATCAAGTCCCTGGGCCTTCAGAGCTTTATAATGCCTCTGGCCATCTCCTTACTGAAATATCTGTTTCCTAAGAGGCTGTTTCTGAGCAGCCAGTCCAACAAGTTCTCCCTCTACCTCTATCCTCAATGCTAAAATCCTTGTCCAGGCTGCCTTCCTGTCTCTTCTGGATTATTCCCTGCTTTCTGTCTTGCCTCAGCTCAATCTGCTCACCCTGAAGACAAAATAATTCTTCTAAAATGCATATCTATTGCATGAGATTCCCCTGGTTCAAACCTTTTAGTGGCATCACCTTAAGTCCAAAACCCTTGACATATTTCAGAAGACTCTTAATTTCTGGAACATTCTATGTACTCCTCTTTTTCCTACTTTCTGCACCAAACATTGTGAAATTACTGTAGTCGCTCAGTGACTCAAATCTTTTCATCTGGCTAACTCTTACTCATCTGTCAAGTCTCGTTTAAACATTCACTTCTTTAGAATACCTTCCCTGACCTCTCCTAGATAGATTAGATGCCCCTACTTTGTACTCCCAAATCATTCCGTACCTCACTTACGGTGGTGTTTAATGTATCTTCTCTACTCTTTTGTTTAACCTATCTCTCTTCCATACTCCAAAGGAAAAAAGTCTGTTACTTCAAACCAGAACAACATATGAAAGCTACAGTCTGGCCATGGTGGCTCACACCTGTAATCCTAGCACTTTGGGAGGCTGAGGCAGGAGGATCGGTTGAGGCCAGGAGTTCAAGACCAGCCTGGGCAATAGCGAGACCCCAACTCTACAAAAAATAAAAAAAAATTAGCTGGGCTTGGTGGCACAAATATGTAGTCGCAGGAGTTTGAGGTTACTGTGAGCTAGGCTGACACCACTGCACTCTAGTCCGGGCAACAGAGTGAGACTCTGTCTCAAAAAAAAAAAAAAGAAGCATAATTTTTCTCTATTTAACCTTCAAAGGTTGCTCAAGAAACAGATGTGAGAGCCCAGATTCGTCTACAGTTTCGTGATGTCAATGGAGAGCTTATAGCAGTGCAGAGATCTATGGTGTGTACTCAGAAAAGCAAAAAGACAGAATTTAAAACGCTGGAAGGAGTCATTACTAGAACAAAGTAAGTGTTTATATTATATTTGAATGTCTGCTTCATTTTTGTCTTTTAGGTCTATAGGACTATAGTTTTATCCTATTTATTTTAGGGGAGCATATTAATTTTTTTCAACAGACTTTAATATTTGGAGCAGTTTGGAGTTTACAGCAGAATTAAGCAGAGAATATGCTTCCTACCCCTACACACACAGTCTCCCCGGCTATCAACATTTAATTTTTTGTTGATGCTATGTATCGGTTAAATAGAATGATCCTGTTAAAGATTTAGTGATAATGTTTCATTCCATTGAGTAAGTTATGAACAACTGCTGAATTGAAAGTGCATAATCACTCAAATATAAGTTGAATGAATAAAAATATGCTAGTATCCTGTATAGGGATGGGTGATATGAGAAGGAGACAAGTAGGAAGGAGTACTAATTCTTCCCTTTCAACCATTACTGTTAGAGGCAGGTATCATCTTCTAATAGGTATTTTGGAATTAGGCTATCTTGGATTCAAGGCTCTATCCTTAATGAGCAAATGAGTTAACTATTCACCTTCCTCCCCTCCCTTTTGTTTATCTGTTTAACTAATTAAATGATTCCTTTATTTAACCAGTAATGTTTAGCGCCTGCTGTGGGCTAGAGGCACTATACTATCCAGTAGCTTCTCAAGCACGTTCCTTTCATTGGCATTTAAACGTACTCAGGCATCTCTCATACACTCAGATTTTATTCCATTCCAGTTACTCTTCTTCTTTACAGTCAGTCTTCTCAAGAGAGTTCATACATTTCTTCACCTCCTCCTCACTCCTGCTCCAGCCTCATTCTTCCACTGAAATAGCTTCAACTAAAGTCACTATAATAACCTCTGTATTTTTTTTTGGAGATAGGTTCTCACGCTGTTACCCAGGCTGGAATGTGGAGCCCCGATTACAGCTCACTGCAACCTCAAACTCCTGGGCTCCAGCAGTTCTCCTGCCCTTAGCCTCTTGAGTAGCTGGGACTACAAGCACGAGCCACCATGCCTGGCTAATTTTCAAAAAATTTTTTGTAGAGACTGGATCTCACTGTGTTGCCCAGGCTGGCCTGAAGCAGGACTCCTCCCTCAGCCTCCCAAAGTGCTGGGATTACAGGCATGAGCCACCGTGCCCAGCCATAATCTCTGTATTTAATTAGGATAATGCTGCTGCTGTACAAAGTAGCACAGTGAGCCTCTGTTTTTTTCATTGTAAAATAGGTGCTCATTATCACTGTACGTACCTTGGAAAGATGTCGTAAAGATTGACCTAATGCATACAAAAAATGATTAACATGTACTAATAGTTCATGTATTAGTTTTCTATGGCAGCTATAACAAACCACAAACTTAATGGTATAACACAAATGTATTGTCTTGTAGCTCTATAGTTTAGAAGTCTGAATTGGGTCTCACTGAGCTAAAATCAAGGTGTTAGCAGGATTGTGTTCCTTTCTGGAGGCTCTAAGGGAGAATCTGTTTTCTTGGTCATTAGGTCTTTTAGGAGCCACCCACATTTCTTGGCTCATGGCCTTCTTCCTCCATCTTCAAAGCTAGAAAGAGTGGGCATAGTTGTTCTTGTATCGAATCACTCTGACCTCTTCTTCTGCCTCCTCCTCTCACATTTAAGGACCCATGTGATTACACTGGCCCCATCCAAATCTCTTTATTTTAAGATCAGATGGGCCAGACATGGTGGCTCATGCCTGTAATCCTAGCACTCCGGGAGTCCGAGGCAGTAGGATCTCTTGAGGTCAGGAGTTCAAGACCAGCCTGAGCAAGAGAGAGACTCCATCTCTACTAAAAATAGAAAAAATTAGCCAGGCATGGTGGCACACGCTTATAGTCCCAGCTACTCAGGAGGCTGTGGCAGGAGGATCGCTTGAGACCAGAAGTTTGAGGTTGCTGTGAGCTAAGCTAAGGCCACAGCACTCTAGCCTGGGCAACAGAGCAAGACTCTGTCTCAAAAAAAAAAAAAAATCAGATAAATAACAGTTTAATTCCGTCTGTAATCTTAATTCCCCTTTGCCATGGAATCTAACATTCACAAATTCAAGGGATTAGAATGTGGACATCTTTGGAGGACCATTGGTCTGTGTACCATGGCTTAGTAAATGGTACTTGTTAATCACTTCTCATTTGAAAATTTCTTTTTCTAGACTTCCATGATACTACACTGTTCCCTCTTTCTATCACAGTCACATCCTGCTTCATTTACCCAGCCAATCACAGTTGGAGTCCCATAGGCTCAGTCCTATATCTTTTCCTGTTTTTGCTCTGCATTTTCCTCCTGCATAATCCCATTCACTTCCATTGCTCCAATTACTTTGTGTTCAAAGGTGACTCACAAATCTGTGTCTCCAAACCAGATCTCTGTTTTCAGACTCAAATATCCAACTGCTTCTCTCATTTTCTACCAGTTGTTTCAGAGACAACTCAGATTAAATGTGTCCAAACCCAAACTCACGATTCCTTCTCCTTGACTCTTCTTAAATAATCTCCAAGAACCTGGTCCTCCTGCAGTATGCTCCATCTCAGTGAACGACACTACCATCCATCTAGGGATGCTTGCCAGGAACCTGTCTTGATACCTTCCTTGCCTTCCATGTCCAATCTATTACCAAGTCCTGTGGGTTTAATCAAAATGTCTCTTGAATCTGTTTCCATCTCTACAGTGACCATTCTGGTGCAAACTACCCAAGTCTTTCCCTGTTCTAATGTGATAACCTCTTGGTCTGTGTCTGTTGTAGCCCCCTACAAAACATTCTCCATACATTCGGTATAATATTTTCAAAATAAAAATAATGTATAAAAAACAGTAAAGACAGACACTGCCTCTTGCCCACCAAATCAGTCTGTTACTGAAGAAACCCTTTTCTAAACTATTGTTCTATTCTTAGATGGTTTTAAGTTACCTTTGCCTGTCTTCTATTGATCGTAATGTTTTGTTTTATTCGTTTAAATTTCTGATTTTTAAGTTCTGGAGATGGGAAGACAGTTAATTTAGAATATTTATAGATAATACATAGAGGAAAATTATTGTATTTAAAAGTCCAAATATGTAAAAAGAAATTCTGGCATTGTTTCCTGTACCACCATGTTTTATATATCTTTTCATCAGTGAACTGCCAAATCATTTGAGAGTTACACATTTTAAGCATAAAGAAGCTATTCTAATAGCGGACAGCTGAAGGGACCTTTTTTTTTTTTTTAAGAGAAGTACAGCATGAAGGCTTGATTAGGCAAAAAATAGGTACAACTAAAGGTTATTTTACATATGCTCTTGATTTTCATTTTCTATAGGCATGGCGAAAGGGTCAGTCTAAGCTCTAAATGTGCTGAAATTGACCGTGAAATGATAAGTTCTCTTGGGGTTTCCAAGGCTGTGCTAAATAATGTCATTTTCTGTCACCAAGAAGACTCTAATTGGCCTTTAAGTGAAGGAAAGGCTCTGAAGCAAAAGTTTGATGAGATTTTTTCAGCAACAAGGTTTGTAACCCTTAACTAGAGTTTGTAGCCCATTAAGTTACTGAGCCATGTTTGCAATTTATATGCTGCTTTTTTTAATGGAAAAAATTTAAAAAGCAAAAAGGTCGTCAGTTATTACTTCTCACCCAGTGGCAACCATTGGGCATATTTTCATTTAGTTTTCTTTCTGTGCAGATGTTTGTTTACCTGATTGACAGTCTAAATGTAATTTTTTCACTTACGATTATGTCATAAGCATTTTCCAAGTTATTAAAAACTCTTTGTAAGTATAATCTTAATGACTGCATAATAGTCCACTGTATGAATATATACCATAGTTTCCTTAACCAGAAATTTGATTTTTATTTCTTATCTTCAAAGATACATTAAAGCCTTGGAAACACTCCGGCAGGTTCGTCAGACACAAGGGCAGAAAGTAAAAGAATGTCAAACAGAACTGAAATATCTGAAGCAAAATAAGGAAAAAGCTTGTGAGATTCGTGATCAGATTACTAGTAAGGAAGCCCAGTTAACATCTTCAAAGGAAATTGTCAAATCCTATGAGAATGAACTTGATCCATTGAAGGTAATTTGATTTCTTCTTTTTAATTAGCAAAAATTATATATCTTTGTGGTATACAACGTGATGTTTTGACATTCATACATTGTGGAATGGCTAAATCAAGATAATTAATGTGCATTTCCTCACTTACCATTTTTTTTTTTTTTTTGCTGAGAACACTTAAAACCTACTGTCTTAGCAATTTTCAAGTATATAATATATTGTTATTAACTGTAGTCACCATTATGTCCAATAGTCGATTTCTTTTATGCTAAGAAGAAAGTCATTTTTTTAACCCATGATTGCATTTGCCCCAAAAGTACTTTATTTGTATGCGAAATTGGATGGCATGTATATTTCTTGAAACAATTATCAGAGACGATGCAATGTTATCACTAATGTCTTAGGTTTATATTAAATGATTAGTCTTTGAATTGCCCAAAAAGCTTAGATTTGAGAGTAAACAAATTTGTAGCATCACACTAAATTAGTAACGTAGATCACTAGCCGTTACATAGCAGTGTAATTACCCAACATTGCAGTTCTGTATGTTTAATTTTTTTTTTAATTGACAGATCTTTTAGGAATTTTTTAAATTTGCAAGATGTTCTTGACAGTGCATGAGATTAGGAATTGATCCTAATTAAAACCCTGTGATTTATAAGAAAGGTCAAAAAGAAATCCTGTTCATTCATTTAGTAAGCATTTCTTGAATGTTTCCTCTGTGCCAGAGTGTGCATGTGCTGTGCCTGGGGCTACGAGTACAAGAAGGACTACAGCAGTGTGTCCTTGCCCTTACGATATTCCTGGTGTAAATAAGTAAGAGTATTCTTTAAAATGGCCATTTTGTAGGTTTGTAGAAGTTTTTTTTAATCATTTAAAAATGTATTGATTCAGTTTTTTAAGACTCACTTGTAAATACTGGTGTAGATCTTTGAATTGTAAAGTAGAAAGTATTTTTTTAAAAATGAAGACTGCATAGAAATGTATCACAAGGGCTTCAGAGAGAAAGCAGGGCCGAGGTGGGCCTTGAAGAATGGGAAGAAATCACACTGACAAACTAGAAGACATTTTATGTATGTTTATATAATTTTGGGTTTTTTCCTTTATAAAAATATGTGCTCATAGTGAAAAAGAAAAGGATAGCAGGTGAAAAGTAAAAGATACTTTTCTATTCCATATATATATGGAATATATATATATTATATATATAAAATATATCTCCCAGAATATATTCTATCAACAGCTTTTTTTTGGTTGCGTATACACAATACATGTGTACATGCAAACGTTTGCATGTGTATATATGTATATATTCACACATACAAGCTTATCAGAACAAGATTGTGAGAGGAAGAACCTGGGTTAAGTAAATCAGGATAAAAGGAGTGAGAAACACAAATTGAGCTCAGATTACAGGGAGTTAATGGATTAGAACTTGGTTCAGTAGACAGAGGAGTGGCGGGCACGTTGTATTTTAGGATGAGTTGTGCTGACTGCTGTGCGGGTGTTGTGGTATTTACCACAGTGGGGGACACGTCGTCTTGTCTTGAGGAGCAGCCTGGTTGGCGAGATGGATGAGCACACACAGTGGTGAGGCAGAGGAAAGACGAGCTGTAGGAGATCTGAGGAGGAAGGAAGGGAATTTCTGTCTGGGGTGGCTGGAGAGGATTTTATAGGACTGCATTTGGGGGTATGACTTTTTTGATCATAAATAAGCAGGTCATTAGAGACGTGGGAGCAGTAAAACACAAGCTGTTTCTGAACACTAGCAGGGAGGTCCATGTTGTTGAAATGGTGTGTTTGTGTGTAGTGAATGATGTCGGCGGAGAGCTGAGTGACAATGCCTGGCATTGAGTGGTGCCAGGACTCTAACCAGCGCTGCAGCAAAGGTCGAGGTCTTTATGTACTTGTTTGTTTATGTTGAATCGTGACTAATTCTCTAAGAGTTTAATCTTATTCTTCTCTGTATCCTCAGAGCCCAGTCCAGTGCCTGGCACAGTTTCTCTATGCCCTCTTTACAGTGTCATTGTTAACATTAAATGAGATCGCTTTTACTAAATTGCTTGGCCTTGGCACATCTTATTTTTCTGCATCCAACAGCAGTGTAAGCTATAGTGAATTTTATTTATTTAGAGTGTTTCTTTATTTTTAGAATCGTCTAAAAGAAATTGAACACAGTCTCTCTAAAATAATGAGACTTGACAATGAAATTAAAGCCTTGGATAGCCGAAAGAAGCAAATGGAGAAGGATAACAGTGAACTGGAACAGAAAATGGAAAAGGTTTGTAGTAGTAGAATTTTGTTCCACTTCAAAATTTTGTGATTATCATGAACTTTATTTGAATCAGTTTTGCCACCCACATTTTGGAAAAAAACAAGTACAAATCTTGATGCTTGTGCTACTTCTCTGTATATGTTAAAATGAAGGGTGTTGAGCAAGATTTGGTACCTCAGAGTGATCATATCTTCCTATATTTATACATTAAAGCTTTTTATTTTGATGTTACCTAGGTTTTTCAAGGGACTGATGAACAACTAAATGACTTATATCACAATCACCAGAGAACAGTAAGAGATAAAGAGAGGAGATTGGTGGACTGTCAGCGTCAATTGGAAAAATTAAATAAAGAATCTAGGCTTCTCAATCAAGAAAAATCAGAACTACTTATTGAACAGGGTAGGACAAAGTGTTGGTCTTTTTTCCTTCTATAATATTATATATTTTCTAGATGAATGAAGTACTGGGAATTCTGCTGAGTGGGAAAAAAGCAAATCTCGAAAGGTTATATACAGTATGTTTTCATTTACATAATATTTTTGAAATGTCAGAATTTATTTTAGAAATGGTGGGCAAATTAGTGATTGCTAGGGATACCGGGTAGGAGAAGGGGCAAGAGGATGTGATTACGGTTATAAACGAACAAGAGAATTCTTGTGACATTGGAATCGTTCAGTCTCTTGACTGTCGTAGATATCTATATGAACCCACACAGGTAATAAAATTATATAGAACTTAATACACACACATGCACAAATGGGTACAAGTAAAATTGGGGAAATTTGACTAAGATCGAGGAATTATATCAATGTCAGCATCCTCGTTGCGATCTTATAGTTTTGCAAAAGCTGCCATTGGGGGAAACTGGGCAGAGTATATGTTAGGGTGGGACCTTGTAGCGTGGGATGAGAAAGAATCTCAACACAATGATTAGGACAGGTTTAGAGAAAAAGTTTATTTTACTTTCCAAAGGAGGAAAGGGCACGGCAGGAAAAAAGGAAACAAAGTGCCAGCCCCAAGGGTAAGGGGTTTGGGATTTTTATTGGGATAAAGAGAAAAGAAAAGGAAAGAGTAGTTACTGCTGCCAACCGATAGCAGAAGACAGCTGTGAAGTGGCTGCTTTTGTGTTTCCTGTTTTTCCCTCTGTGAGGCTGGTTTATCCGCCTCCCTGGAACCTGGGCTGGCATGAGCTGGGGGAGGGTCATGCTGCTTCTGTTTAGTTGTTTTCAAGTGCTGTAAAAACAAACTCTTAAAGATGATAAGTTAAACCACAGGTGGTTAATCTGAAAGACAGTGAGTTAAGCCACAGGTGGTTAATCAAACAAAGGGGCAGTTGTATGCTATGGTCATTTTTTTTCCTATTAGTTTATTTTTCTCCATTAGTTTATTAGCAGTGCTGTCTTTTCAGTATGGGAGAGATTATGTTGTATTATTTTTTGCAACTGTATGTGAATTTACAGTTACTCAACTTTTTAAAAACCAGCTGGAAAAAAATAATTATTAGGTTGGCTTTTTTAAAGGTCGCTTACAGCTACAAGCAGATCGCCATCAAGAACATATCCGAGCTAGAGATTCATCAATTCAGTCATTGGCAACACAGCTAGAATTGGATGGCTTTGAGCGTGGACCATTCAACGAAAGACAAATTAAAAATTTTCACAGACTCGTGAGAGAGAGACAAGAAAGGGAGACAGAAACTGCCAAACAGCTGATGGTAAATATTTTGAAATACAGTATTTGTTATTTTCTTTTATCTGTGTGAGATTCTCTACTTGAATTGTTTTAATTTTTGGATAGACCCTATTTTGGCATATGTTTGGATTAGTGTTAGGATGAAAGTTGCTACAAGGTAGAAGAAACCCCTATAGAAGCTAAGTTTTAAAAGCTTATAAGTGGGCCGGGCGCGGTGGCTCACACCTGTAATCCTACCACTCTGGGAGGCGGAGGCAGGTAGATTGCTCAAGGTCAGGAGTTTGAGACCAGCCTGAGCAAGAGCGAGACCCTGTCTCTACCAAAAAATAGAAAGAAATGATCTGGACAACTAAAAATATATATATATATAGAAAAAATTAGCCAGGCATGGTGGCGCATGCCTGTAGTCCCAGCTACTCGGGAGGCTGAGACAGAAGGATTGCTTGAGCCCAGGAGTTTGAGGTTGCTGTGAGCGAGGTTGACACCACGGCACTCACTCTAGCC
>CAUYSK010094758.1:0-94417 GCA_963575035.1 Avahi laniger
ATGAAATCAGTATCTCAAAGATGTATCTCTGCACATTCATGTTATTGTGGCACTATTTACGAGAGCCAAGATATGGAATCAGTCTAAGTGTCCAATAATGATGAATGGGTAAAGAAGATGTGGTATATATACACAATGGAATACTACTCTACCATAACAAAGAATAAAATACTGTCATTTGTCATAACATGGATGAATCTGGAGGATATCATGTTAAGTGAAATAAGCCAGACACAAATATTATATGATATTACTTATGAAATCTTAAAAAAAAAAAAGATGATATCATATAAGCAGAGAGTAGAATAGTGACTAGCAGGGACTGTCGGGGCAGAGGGGAGGAGAGGATGGGGAGACACTGGCCAGTATCTACGAAGTTACAGCAAGAGAGAAGTTCTGGTGTTCTATTGCACGGTAGAGTGACTAAAATTAACAGTACTGTATTGTATATGTCAAAGTAGCTATAAACGAGGATTTTGAATGTCACCACAAAGAAATGATAAATGCATGAGGTGATGGATAATATACCCTGATTTGATCATTATACAACATACATATATATCAAAATACCAAATTATACCCCATAAATATATGTAATTATAATGTCAATTAAAAAATTAAGAAAACAAAAATAATACTCAGGATGAAAAGAGATACTGCCCAATTACTATTTTGTGACATAAATATTATCAATTCATGGCCTAGAAATAAATAAATTTGTTGGCATAAAAACATCATGCAGGAAACTATATTAGAAAAAATAAAGAATGGGAAGGCAAAAATAAGCTTTTTTTTTTCAAATTTTAAATACAATATGGGGAGTTGAAAAATGGCATAAAAATAAAAACCAAGAGGTTGTAAAATAATCTTTGCAGTATAATTTGGTCATGAAGATTATCTTTAGGCCCTTTATTTTTTCAAGAAGATATTTCATGTTTCAAAAATATTGTCCATATGCTTTTGTGGACTTAAAAACATATTGCTGGATTGATTGTGTTTGTGGTTGAGATTTTTTACATATTTCAATATAAAATTTAAGTTGCTTCTAAATAACCTCCCAAGTTTTTTATTAAAATGTATAATTTAAAAGAAATTAATATCTGATACTCTATAGTAATCACTTTTTTAAATGAAGAAACTCAAACATAATTTAACAAATGTATATTGTATACGTAACTATCATAGTTTATATTTAAGCTATTCTACTGAGAAAAATAAGATGCTGGAAACGTAACATCTTGTTCTTTAAAAATATGTGCACTTTTGTTTGTGTTTTCCTTAGTAATCAAACATATTTTATTATTAGGAGTATTCTATTAAGCTCCAAAAATTGTGAAGGATGCTATATATGAATGATTTGTTAAGTGTGCGACATATTATTGTGCTAATAAAAGATTTAAACATAATGAAAGTATTTATACTAAGAAAGGAAGAGAAGCGAATGGACGTTTTTAGTAGTCGGAGTGGCCTCAGGGGCCAGGCTCCATCAGGGGCCTCTCCCCTCCTGGGCGCCACTGCTCCTGGAATGTCGCCTCCGTCCTTCAGCTGCCCCTCATGGCGGAGGGCGTCCTTGACCGCATTTGTGGGGACACAGCGTGGCACAGTCAGAGAGGGTAGAGCCTCAGAGCAATCCCTCTAGAGAACCCTGAGGAAGGACCGTGACTGGCCCCGAGAGTCCTGTCATCATCTCTAGACCAGTCACTGTAGCCAGAGCGGGTGACGGTTTCCCCGGCCTTGGGCTACTGTCAGGCAGAGAGAACTCTGGGGCGGGAGGCGCACCTCGAAGTCCACAGTTTGAATGGGCGGTGACGGGGGAGGAACAGGGTCCTCACCACCCCAGGGTGCCGCTGCAGGATGGATGTGAGGCAGACGGCGCGTGCTCCGGCGGCCTGCAGTGTTCAGCGTGCGCCTGGGAGCGTGCCAGGAGCCATGCACCTACAGACTTTAATGCCGCAGCTGGGGCACTGTTGCGCTGAGGAGGAAACTGAGGCGCAGTGCAGTTTAGTGTCTTCCCCAGGTCACTAAGCCAGAGAGCAGCAGAGCCAGGATCTGAAACGAGTGTTTTCTGACCCGAGGGGCCCCTCTTTCCTTTATGTTGCACTTTTCATCCTTCTCATTCATATCCTTTCAAAAAACTGTGTGATGTGATATTTGCAGTAAAAACAGACCCAGGCCTGCATGCCTCGGGGAAAGGGAAGCCACAACAAAATGCAAAGAGAACAAAAGCAGCTAAATCTTGGCTTTGGAGCTTTCAAAAACCCAAGTTCTGATGAAATAAAGCAAGATTTGAAGGATTTTTCCAATGATAATTTTCACTATAATGGTCTTAAGCTCTGTCATTAGAAATTAATTCCCCCTAAACCACAGCACCTCTCAGCTCCCTGAGCGCCAGCCACCCCTTTGGACCTGCAGGTCTGCAGCTGTGAGCAGTTGAGATAGAAACAGCATCGTCTCGTTCCCAGTGTGTCCACAGTGGGTGTTCTGTAAACACTCAGCTGAGCACAAGTGGCTATCCCCAAAGCCAGCTGGTCCAGAAAGTCCTTCCAAGAGTGCCCACTGTCACCCTGATTTCCCTCGGTTTCACGGTTAGCATGGCGGTGGCACCTAGAGAGAAGCCACCATGGTTCCTCCCTAGAGAACTGTCAGAGCTGTCCTACTAAGAAGGGATGACGAGGACCTAAATTCAGCAAAGGGCATGGAGAAAGGAGGCGCCGATTCAAGAGAGACTTAGAATCAACAGGATTTGGTGAACAATTGGACGTGTTAGCAGAAGGTGAAGGAGCACCAAGGTTTCTGGCTTCACTAGTGGCGCCATTAAGATAGAAAGCTCTCCGTCCTCTCGTGGTTTTACCTGCTTTATCAGACAGACCAGTCAGTATCTGAAACAGTCTCACTTTTGCTGTTTTACGACCTGTTGTCTCTTCCCATTTCTGCTGTTTTTAAAAATATCTGTTGTAATGTTCACCGAAAAGGCTTGACAAATGTGTTGCCATTTATATATTTAGAATCTACACAAATATTCCCTCTTGAAGTCTTTGACATAATTTGAGGAATATTTGCTTTGAATTTATCAGAAAGCAGCACGTTAATTAATTTGAGTTTGGGTTATAGAAGATATTCAAGGGAATAGCTCAGTACCACGTACAGTCCTGAGAAAATCTAAGGTGGTGTTTGTCGATGAAATTCTCATGCAGTCATTTGCGGTGTTTTCTTCACGAGCATTGCCAGTTGGTTGTTTGAAGGAGGCTGCACTGTCGAGGCTCTGTTTTGTTTTTCACTTTCCCGTCAGTTCATTGCTAAATACAAAACGTGCAAAGGAAACACTTCTCCACTAGAATTAGAATGACGGTAGGATGAGCCGAGCAGGCAAATACTTGTCTTGACTAATTTTCTGTCATTAATCTAGTTAAATTTTAAGAAGAGAGTTGTAAGAATAGCCTGCGACCATGTGAGAACCCACATCTGCCGCCTGCAGGGAGGGGGCATATTTCAGACACTGGAAATATTAGTATAGTGTGTGGTATCGTATTTACATTTTCAATAAAAACAACAAAGGTAAACTTATTCTACTTTTAAAAAGCAGCTCATTTCTAAAATCCTACTGGCTTAGGTAACAAGCCATTTTGTGCTCATGCACAATCCTCCCCTCATTTGATGTTGTTTCCTGGTGGGTGGGATTTCTGGACCCCGGCCCCGGAGCCTGAGCCTTTGGCGGCTGATCCTGAAAGCGCGTCTGGAAGGACAGCCACTGGATGCGGTTCCAGGGTAGGACGGGAGTCACGCGGCCCGTGGCCAGCACAGCTGCCGGGAGGCATCCTTGAGCGTCTGTGGTGCCTGAACGTTGCTCCAAGGGAAAACGGGTCTTTCCAGTCAGCCGCTGTGGACAAACAGAACTTTCCCATGACGTGCAGAACTTCCGGGGTCTGTGCAGGGGGGAAGTCAGGAGAGGGACAATCGCTGTGGCTTTGCACTTTCCCTGTAGAAAATTTCAGCCACTTCTGAGCCCACTGATTGCTTTAACTCACCTCGGTCTCTTGCTGAATCCTCCTTTGATGTCCACACCGTGTGAGCAGGTTGAGTGGATCTGTGAGACCGTGTGATGGGAATAGAACTCACCTGCGCTCCTCCTTGCTCGGAGTCTGCCGCTGGAGCTGGAAAGATCTATGACGGCGAGAAAGCCTGCACAGTAAAGCCTACTCCTGAGCGTAGGGACTGTGAGAACTTCTGGAGAGACTCTACGTAGACTCACACTGTCAAGAGTATTCACATTCTATTGAGTCATAATAAAGAGGTTGGACTTTCATGTAAGCTTCAAGTCACCATTTAAAGGGGGTCTCTTTTTGCCCCTGCTCCTCTGGCTTTCTCTCTCCCTCCCTCCTACCCTCTCTCCTGTCCCCCTGGAAATCTAAGCCCTGCCATCATTTATATTTATGAAATTCTAAGATACTTGACTGTTCAGCCCTTAAGAACGAAACGACTACGCTGTGCTCTGCTGAAGCAGCAGGCGCGTGGATTATCCGCGCACACGGGGTCCGGCGCAAGCCCTGCGTCATGCCAGCGGTGGCGTCTGAGGCAGCCCTCACCCATCTGAGGCGCAGCTGGTGCGCTCGCTGCGGAGCGGGTCCACTTTAGTTCTTAGCTAAGGACCTAGCAGAGCCTCGAAATAACTGCTGGCTTCATATCACATAATTAAACAGCCTGACACCTCGTAGCTGACACCTAGCAGATGCTCGATAAGTGTGCCCTCTGCCCACCTCCTTGTATCTCAAATCTGAACTCATTGAAGAGAATCAAAAGCCCTTTCCTTGCCCTTGAGAAGTATAGAGTCTAATTGGGAGATAATAAGAACATATCATTTACAAACATCTGCACATAAACGGTGGTATCGTGCAAATTGATCGCATCAGCACCCAAGCAGAAGAGCCACGATCAAGACTCGGTGGCCTCTGCAGAAAGGTGGATGGAGGCTGGCCCTTGCCTGGAGCGGGAGACACAGGGATAGTTAGGAAGAAGGAAAGCGTTCCAGGCGGGAGGGCTGGCGGGGAGTTCGGAAATCGTGTGGGCGCCGGGCAAGCTGATGAGCTGGAGTGGACCAGCCTGACCACACTGGGCGCATCCAGAGACACCTGCGTTCGCTATGCCCCCCTCCCCCACCACTGCCCACTTCCTTCGGGTCTTGCTCCAGCATCCTGCCTCCGCCAGCACCTCCCTCAACTGCATCTGTGCCACGTGCCCTCCCTGGGCTCTGACAGCACCCTGGCTGTCTGCATCATCCGCCCACAAGACTGTGGGGGCCACGGACTTTAAGCTACTTAGAGACAGAGACCGTGTCTAGCTTCCTCGTGCCTGTGTCCTTAGCACCTGGCTTGGCTCACTGGCTGGCACGTGGTGGGTGCTCGGTGAAGACTGGGAGTGGAAGGAAGGGAGGTGGGGACGCGGCTGGACAGGCAGAGGAGCTGCAGGAGGCCCCGCGCTGTGGCTGCCCCTCTGCAGGGGCTCGAGCGCAGCCCACAGCACTGCCTCTGACGGCGGCCCTGGAGTGAGGCCCCGCACATTTCGCTCTCCTGTAAAGCAGGAGAAGCTCCACCCACGTCTTTGGGGGTGGACAGCATGCCCAGTCGAGTCGAAATAAATACAGACAAAGGAGGCAGCGGTAGCTCGTCCAGCGATCCATGTAAGGATAGCTTGGGAAGACCGAGGCTCGTTTAAATGCAGGCTGTGCGTCCGCAAATTCTTTCACTGCCATTTCAACAGCTCAGAGGCACCTCTAGTCATGGTTTTTTTTTCATTTTGATCCCTCGAGCCACCCTGGGTCGGCACCACCACACAAGGCTTTTCCGTTCTGTTCATTTTGCCAGTCTGATTTCCTAGAGATGATGAAGCGTAAGAAAAGACCATTTGCAAGCAGAGCCTCTGTGATAGTGTCTCGGTGATAGTGACACAGAGGAGGAAGCAGGAGGACCACTGACCCCTGGACGGTTCTTACCGAAACGTATGCTGGGAGGGGCGTCCCCGTAACAGTGGCAGCGCCCTTTTGAGAGGATACCACCCCCCTGGCCTCATGCCCAGTGTGAAACGGGTGCTCTCTGGGCCCCGGCGACGCAGCCCAGGAGCCTTGCTTGGCAGTGTTGGCTGCAGCACCCTTCCCGCGTGGCCTGTGAGTTGGTGTGGCCCCCACACTTCTTTCCCGTCATAAACTGCAGGTTGTGCCTCCTGCCTGACTCCTGGCGTCCAGATTCTGCAGGTAACATTTACAAGGGCCCCGTGATATGGAAAGCGCGGTTAATGCAGATGTCAATCTCAAGAAGTGCCTTCTACATGAACAGCTGTATACTGGACTTAAATTTTACATTTTTGTTGTTGTAGTTGATTATTCATTAACCGCAACACAACAGCTGGGCTTGTTGCTGCCAGAAGTACCTTATTTAAGAACAATTACCATCACTAATGTAAATAAAGTGGCAGAATTCTGAGCATGGGTAGAGGCAAACCAGTCTCCATCTCAATAGCATACAGGGGGCCGTACACAGCGGATGCTCATAGATCCAGGGTGCACCCTTTAGACTAGTGCGGTCTTGTAAACATTGGAGCAGGGTTTAGGATTAAACAGTGGTCTCTGAGCATAAAAATTGCGGCCTCCTCATCAATCCTGGTTCAGCAGCAGGTTGCCCCTGACACCCTCGGGGCAGAGCCTCCTCCTGACCTGTGGTTCCAGCCCTCTGGCCTCTCGAGAGCGCTATGGCTCAGCCTCTGTAGCTTCCTCCCTCCTTTACAGATGCCCCCCGGGCACTGCCCGGCTCTCTGCTCCCCTGCTCTGCTAAAAGGCATCCAGAGCCACTTCCCCGTGTTGCCTGCCTTCCCTGCTCAGCTTGGACACACCATCCAAACAACTTTCTCTGTTTTTCGTTTTCAATCTCTAAAATCTCTCGTTCCACATTGTCTTTTTTTATATAGCATCCTGCTCTTGTTTCTTTGACATCTTTCCTGATCGCTCTGTCTGGGAATGTTAAAGGTGGCGTATGTGGCAACTTTCAGTTTGTTTTGGTTTTTAATTCTCCTCCCCCTGCTTGTTCTGTTTCCTTCAAGTTGCTTTTTTTCAATTTAGTTTGATTTCTGTCTTTCATGTATGCAGTTTTCCTCATATGTCTGTCTGGTAATACTTGGTTTTCTGCTTATGTTTAAAGGTGGGAGCCTAAAAAGCTAAGTAGGAGCTTTGAGACCATAGTTAGAGCTTGTTGACTATGTCACTATAGGATGACCGGAGAGGGCCACTGAGGTGAAGAATCTCTGATGCCCAGAGGAGACGCCCCAGTGTCCTTGCTGGAAGGAGGTAGGCCTGCCAGGCCACCGGGGGCTGGGGGCAGGTGGCAGTCTCAGCATTCAGCTGCATGCATTCCCTTAATTCCCCCGTCTTCAGCATGGTGACCCATCTCCACTGGACCTGCAGCCTGCAGTCCAGCGACCTTCTACCCCAGGAAGGGTGAGACAGTTGCCAAATGAGAAGTCAGGAAGGGGTTTGGGCACCAGGCTGCTTCCCAAGGAGACTTGCAATCAGCCCTCACTTCCTGAACATTTGGGGGCTTCTGTAAATGTAAATTGGGTCCAATCTCAGCTCTCCCACTGTTGGCTTAGGAGACTTTTCTAGGGCTTCTGCTAAGTCCTTTAACACTCATCGATCTGCTTTCCAGCTTCCAGAATTTGGCTTCTCTCATCTCCTTCCTATTCTGTTAGCCCTTGTGAGTTTATTCCTTTTTTGAAAGGGGTCTGTGGAGAGAGCAAAAGTGTGCAAACCACCATCTTCATCCAGAAGCCGATGCTTCTTCCAGGGCCGCTTTATGCCGCTACTGAATTTTACCTACCGCAGCCTCCTACCTCCATATCCATGCCCTAATAAATAGGCTTTCTTAAGAACAATTCTCGAGAGGTTTTGTGTTATTGCCCTCTCCCATTTAGGTCCAGTAGTTCCCCAAACTTAAGTAAGCGATTGAATTTGCTTTGGTTGTTACTTTAAAGGGATTCCTAGTGGAGTAGATTTTAATAGCACCTTATCTTGCCTTATTGTGCTTGATTCTGTCACCCTTCAGTGCTTTCTATTGCTGTTTAGTGCTTATTAGGAGCCAACAATTTATTTTAAAAATGGAATTATACAGGATCCCTGCTCAGCGAGCTGTTGATCTAAATTAGGGGTAGTAATTCCTGTTAATTAGCTGAGTCCTCTCTGTCAAGCCACCGTGATTTCATTGACATTGCAGCTCTGCCTTGAGTCATAGCACTACTTGTTAGGACAAGTTAGCTGTTACCTTTTATTTGTTAATACAAGTGTTTCATGCATTGTTGTAACTGAGTGTTTTTTGGCCCTTGGCAGAAACCTTTGCTTACTGCCCTCATGCAGACCTGGTGTAAATTAGAAAGTGGTTTTTGCCAACTCAGTTCTGCTTTGAGCCATTTCCTGGTTACATTTGATTACTCAGTGTAGCTATATTAACTGTAGAGGGCAATACCATGCCCTCAGAGACTGTTTTGACTGTGGACAAGCATTTGCAAGATGGAAGTCCAGCAGGCAACGTTCAGACAGCAGCAAAAAAGGCTTGCTGGGAGTTCGTGCCCGTAAGTGCCAAACTAGCATGAAACCCAAGTCTGACTTGCAGGTTGTACTTAAGTAAGCCCCTGAGAGGAGAAGTGTCCTTCCTTCAGCCTCTTCCCATTTCAACTAGTGTTACAAATCCCAAGTGTTAGCCTGTGACTAGCAAAACAATCAAAGAAAACCAGTAGAAGACACAGTCAAGCAGTCCAACCTTGCGTCCTGTTGGCAGAGACAGGAATGAAATACTTTCCTGCAGCTGAGGGTCAGGGGACACGCTTAACCTGACGGACCAAAGTCGGGGTGGGCACCTGTGGCCTGCAAGCCAGATCCCAGCGGAGGCCTGTTTTTTTACTGTCCTAGAGGTAAAGATGGGTTTTACAGTTTAAAAGAATAGTTAAGAAAAAAGAAGATGACAGCAATGATGAAGAAGGAAGAAGGAAGGATGTATAGCAGAGACTGCATGTGACCTGTCAGGCGTGAAATATTTACTGCCTGGCTCTTCACAGAAAGTCTGCAGACCCCACTAGAGTCCAAAGACCCCACTGGCATGGCCTCATTCCTTTCCTGACCCACGAGCTCCCTCCCACAAAGGGAAAGCCCTCCAAGTCTTTACCAAGGCATTATCAATTTAAACGTGTGTGTTTGAGTGTGACTTTTTAAAAACTGGATTATAAATAGATTTGAATCGCCAGGTCCCAAGTCTGTGGCATCTGAGGAGATTTACCAGTACGAAAGACAGTGGAATATACTTGTGCACATCAGTCAGCATGGCCTGTCGTGGACTAAATACCTACTACAAATGGAGAAACTAGTCAGCCAGTTATAAATAGTGCTCCTGTTCACCCTTTGTCTTAGGTGGAGATACTGTCATGAAGGTATCTGCTGAGCTTGTTTTTCTTTGTGAAGTATGAAATGTGAACAAAAATAAAGTTAAAACATGCCTAAGAAATACAAACATCCTTTCACTCACTGAAAGCCTAACCAAAGTTCTACTTAAACAATTAACTTTAGAATTAAATTTGTAATTTTTTTTAAATCATGACTTAACCAATTATCCTCCTTTGCTGTGGATATTAGCCATATTAGCCAACATTTGGTCTTTGTTCATTATGGTCTTTGTCTGTGATGATGTACAAGGATCATCATTACTTTAGGTTATCTCATTTTAAAATGTTTTCGATCTCTATGCTCCAAAAATTCACATACCATTTTCAGGTGAATTTTCCAAAAATTTAGCTCTGATACTACCAGTCCCTTTGCTCTGAAATTCTCAGACCTACATGATCTGTCGAACTGATCTAATCAACACTAAGAAAGAAGTTGAACCAAATAAATAAATTAACAAACGCTCCTTTTTAAGTTAATTAATTAATATAAAAGCCTGGGAAAATGACCAGTTGTACAGTTTTATATTGTTTGACATATTCTGCTATAATCTCTGTGTCATGGGACATTTCTCATATTTGCCTTGAGTAGGTCCACTGGCAAATTCAGCACACTAATAAACTAATTATTCCTCCAACAGTGAAATAGTTGCCTTTTCTATCAAGAAGTGATTTGACAAAACATTTAGATGATTAATCAGAAATAAACTTGTGAGACAAGTTTATGTCTCTCAGCCTATTCCAAAATATAACCGTGATCAACATTCAATGTTCATCTTCAGTGGCACCTGTGACTTACATAGTTAAGTAACCAGTTTAGTATTCTATTCTTCCCTTTGTCCCCCATAGTGACTGTGATCCAGGGAGCACAGAATTGTCCTGTGTTTGTAGAATTTATCTCCAGCTGATAAAGCAAAGTCCTTCTAAGGGTAACATTGAAGTCAAACATAAGTCATACTTTTTAATTTCTTTCTTTGCCAAAAGATTTCATTTGTAAAAATAAATACTTCCAGTTATATAGTATAGGCTATCGTTTGGATATTAGATTGTAGAGATCCAGAGGCCAACATTAAGCCAGTGGCTTGATTTGTAAACAATGAGAACATGAAATGGAGAGGTGGAATCTAGCAAGCAGCTGGTCTTAAGGCACAAGAGCGCGTCCTGCACTGTGGCAATGTGCGAAGTCCCTCCTGGTACCTTCGCTGATGGCACCTGCGGATGTTCAGGCAGGAAATGCAAGTTTCCTTAACGTATTGGCTAAGTCACGGGGGTTATGCTAGAGAGATGCTGAAACGCCTCCTTTGGCAGGATATGAACAATTAGTTGTATACTTTTTGGAGGTTTCATCATCTGAGATGTATTAATGAGGCCCACCCTGACTGGGGAGAACAAGGGAACGTGTATGTAATCTAGGGATGAATTGAGTGGTTAATTAGGGCAGGAAACTTATTCCCAAATGGAATGCATTGAATTAACACTAAATACCCCTAAAACTACAAAAGGAAGAAAAAAATAAAGGGGAAGGACAAAAGACATTGATTAATTCACAAAAATTGTTTCTATCAAGAATAGTCTAAAGAAATGCAAAATCGGTGAAATCTCTGAAAGTTTCCCAATTCCTTTTACTGGCTAATCTGTTCATTTCTAATGTCTCACTTCTGAATTCAAACAGATCTAGAGAGGCTGCGGAAATCTCACCCGTCAGCCCGCGCTGCCCTAGTTAAGGAGGGCGCTTCTGCGGGAGCAGGCGCAGCCACCCTGGGATGCTGCAGCCTGGCCAAATGCTCCCAAACAATTAGGAGCTGATTAGCTGTTTATCCTCTTTACAGGTGGGAAGGAAAGAATGAAAATGAAGTGGGCAGATGTAAAGAGACCGGCAAAATTCACGTGACTGTGGATCTCAAATACTACCGACCGACCGAAGTGGTAAGGACGCCCTCACGGCCCAGCTGGCCGCTGGCTGGGAAATGCTCTCGCAGGCGCCCGCTGCAGCCTGCGAAGTTCTCTGTTTGGCTCTCTGGCATCTCTCAGCTGGCATTTCCCAAAGCAGAACACAGTGAATTAGATGTGAGATACTGTTCTCCCCACAAAATTCATTGCTCTATAAAGGAAAACAATGGTAAAACACACCCAAGGAAATTGGTGATTTCAGAAATGGAGATTCGTATCATAGGCGGATCTCATCACGTTAGTCTCTTGCTCTGATGCCTGGTCCCTAATACCCACAGGACGTCTGACTTATAACGCCTTGCAGACCCGCGGGATCCCTGGCATCTGGAAGGCCTGCCACCTCGCCAGCTCTGTCTGTGCCCACACGTCCCCCATTCGTGCTGCGCACTCACACACACACCTGAGCCAGAACGGGTCTCTCCTAATTTTTTAAGACTCAGCTCAGGAACCACCATGTCCAAGAACCCTTCCTTGGCCAGTAGGCCACTGCCACTGAAATGTCTACTCCTTCCTTATATCCATATTGTATGCTCTACATAATTCTAGTATAATACCTGTTACAATTTATTATAATCGTTATGTGTCTTTCTACCATTACCAAACTATGAGCTCTTTGAGAATAGGGACCTTTTAAAAATATCTTAGACTATAACACAGTAGATGCTTAGTAGATAGATGGATGAATTTCTAAGTACAGAAGTTCCTGTGTTTAAAAATGACCTATAGATTGTTAGAATATAGCCGCCTCCTTGGTGTTATTACTTTAATGTGGTCCACCCTCACTATGGTGACAAAACTCAACAAATTAAATATACCTAAAAATAATAGAAAGCATCATCTTTAAGGAGAAATGTTCAAACATGGTGGTTAACTAATGAAGTGCACAGTAACTGTGAAAACAGAATCCTTCTGAACCTGTTTTCCCCGTGTCCTGAACCAAATTCTTATCTGTGGTGCAATCTTTCGGAGATTAGGAAGCCCCCAGTGAAGAGGGATTGAAAGTGAATAGGTCATCATTAACCACCCTTGAAAATGTCTTGTTTCAAACAGAAAAAAATGTGTTTTGCGCACTCTTACACATAGGAGGAAATAAAAAGGAAAGGAAGTAACCAGTGCTGGGGAGAGGCAGGGCTGCGGGGCTGCGCATTGTCCCCGCGCAGGGCGTGGCCGGGGCTCCGACACAGCCAGCAATTGTTCCCGGCGCTCGCGGGGAGTGGGCGTGCCCAGGAGAGGATGTGCGCTGGCCCTGGGGAGGAAGATGCCAGCCGCGCGGCTGCTGACACAGCAGGGGCTGCCTCGGGAGACCCAGGCTGTGCCGCCATTTGTTTCCGTGGCTGAAACGAGGTGCCACAGGGGTGTCATTTTTCTGGAACACTGCACAGATCACTTCTATGGGCAAATGCGTTTCTGTGCTCCCAAGCAAAAATGGTCCTCTCAGAGTGGAAAATTTACTAAGCCAACAGAAACCTCAGTTCTTCCAACAACTAAAATGTGGCTCTTTCCCTCTCCAACACCAAAATAGTTTCAAAAGCTAGGAAGTCATTAAGAGTGGCTTGTCTGTCATTCTTACTTAGGCAAGGTATGGGATTGATAAGGACACAGAACAAAAGAATTCGCTGAACAGGAAAAGGACCCTCGGACTAACAAGACTGTGCTTGAATCCTTATCGACCCCTTTCCTGCCGCCGACGCTGCGTCCCTCCCGTTTCTTTTGTTCGTTCAGATGCCGTCATCGTACCTGTGCCGCAGCTCTGTGGACCGAGCATTGCTCGACTGTGAGCGCGGTGTCTAATTTCATATGCTTGCTTTGCTTTTCCACCGATCAAGCTCTCCCCTGGGACTCCCTTTACTGTCTGATTTTGGACTTGAACTGGATTTCATCTTTCTGAGCCTCTAGGCTGCATTAATTTTGTTCACTCCACTTCAGCTTAATATTCCACTGGGCAAGCTTTCCTTGTATAGCGAGACTAAACTTTTAACCTCATTCCTCAGAACGACAAGTTTTCCCAAAACTTGGATCAACTCGACAGTCTTCTGTCGAGTTGCCTTAGGGGTGAGAATATTCTTCCAGCTGAAAGGTGACCGGAACTGGAGACTACATTGTAAATGAGCTTTATGTGGGTGCGGGGTCCTAGCAGCCAGTAGCATCTAGAGAGCCGTTTTGTGTGAGTCCCGAAAGGCACAGAGCTTCTCCGAGGTTTGCCGACCCTCGGCGCAGGGTAGATGTGGCATTCTCCCACACCTAAACTGCATCCTTCCCTTCTCAGCGTCAGTCCAGCCTGCCAGAGGCTTCCTCTCAGCCCATAGAATTCCGTGGGATTTCTAGGATTCCAGAAAAGCACATTCTCCTGTTCAGCTTTGGCCATCTGTCCCACAAGATCTGCAGCACATAGGGACACTTGAAGCCAAAAACTAAATCTTAGAGTCAAATGGTTTCAGAATGACTAACAGGGAAAAAAAATACCAAAAAGAAAATTTGGAAAAATAAAAGTAAAAGTAAAAATAAAAATAAAGTCAGGTTTCAGAACATTGATATCCTAAAGCAAGACTAAAGGAAAATAGAGCTTTATATTGTGTTTCGAATAACACTCAGACTGGTCTTAAGAAAGGCTGTTGACTCAGCAAAGGCAGGTCCTTGCCTGAAAGAGGCCACCAGTGATTCCATAGAGGATGGAGTTCCACATGCACCTAGAATTTATTTTCCTCGATATGGCCACCACAAAACCTTAAATAGTGCTTCTATATCAACATGAAAAGTCTTGAAAATTTTTGTTCAGAACTAAGGACTCCAGCATCCAATTAGAGCTGAATCGAGCTACATCTTTTGGTATTCTACCTGTGGAGTTTTGCTACTGCAGAGAGTTTAATCCTGGAAATTAGACTTTAAATTTCCCTTTGCTCCTGAATTCCATTCCCTATTTAGTGATGACAGTATCAGTACTTGAATTGTGTGCCAGTGAAGACTCCTGCCTTGTGTATGGCTTTCTGTACGTGCATACATGATGCACAGATGTATTGCATTGTGCGTTCATTCCAGGAGAAGGAGAAAGTAGTATTATGCTTGAACATGGGGGCATGGGCCAGACTGCCTGAGTTCAAAACCTATCAGTTACTAGCTGCGTGACCTTAGGCAAGTTACTTAACTTCTCAGTGCCTTTGTTGCCTCATCTTTAAAAATGGGCTTAATAATTCACTAAATATTTATCGAACACTGTGCTAAACCCTGAGAATACAATGATGAACAAGACAGACAGTCTCCACCCTCATGGAGATTGGAAATGTAGAGGTGATACCAGCTGCTGGAACCCAGCACCTTTGGAGAAGTAGAATGGCGCCGTTAGTGAATTGTACAGAGTAACCAGTCAAAGTGAAAGTAAGGGATGATCCGGGCCTCTAGTAAACATTACTATGTAATGTGATTTTTTTTATGTTTGTTTTATCTTGGTTTTTATTCTTTCTAATCATCTTTCTGAAGGTTCAATAGCTATTCAATGTACAGCAATATCGTGTAAATATGAGAAAATTGATATTGGCCTATTACTTAACGTAAAATAACCACAAAGATGTATTTTTGAGAATTTTTAACTTGGAAAATTCACAAAGGAAGGATTAATGAAGTATTCATCCTAACGTGCCAAATGTTTAACCACATCAAATGGTCAATCCACTGAAAAAGAACAAAAAAAACACTAAGATTTTTTTTTCATTGCAACAAACAAAAACGCCCACTTTTTTTAATGCAGAGCATTTTAGGAAATGGTATAGGGACACAGTCAGTGATCAAAATCAAGTATTTTTCATGAAAAATAGCTTAAACTCTACTAGCTCATATTTACTAAGTTTTTTTCTTGCTATACTCTTTGTCTTTAACATTCATTTTTCTTCTCATTTTATTTCTAATGTCCTCAGTTGTGATTGGCTTTTGCTTTATTTACTTAGATATATTTATTCCTAATCTTGATAGATATTAGAAAAAAATCGTGGTTAAAATCTAGAGCAAGACAACAATAACTTCAAAGAAGCCCAGCAAGGTAGTTAAAACACCTTCCTCCAGTAAAAACATGTGGCCTGTTTCTAATCAAATTACCATATGCTTGTCACCCCCTGCAAACTTTCCCTAATATTTTTCTGTAAATGATGTTAAGTTAAATGGCCTATAACTGCTTGCTCTATCTCATAGCCCTGTTTAGCATGATGATATGTAACACTTTCCAGACCTCAGGAATCTGATCTGTCGTCAGAGGACTCGTATAAATGCCAGTTAGAGCTTCCCTCAGCCCTGTCTCTGTGTATTTGGGGGTGAAAAGCCCTCAGCGTGTTCACCGGGCTGGTCTTTTGTCCTCAGACTGTCCCCCTTTTCTCTCATAGCTGTTCTCACTGCCTTCTCGTACTTCCCCTCCCGAAGCAGGAAATTGGATCCCCCGCTCTGGCCTGCATTTGTGCCTGCTCCGTTAGAAGCCAGCCATCCCTCCCGTCCTGATCCTTCTGACCTCCCAGGCTCTGATCCTCCCTCCACCCCGGCTCGTTTTTGTTCCTTCCTCTGACTGAGGGGAGCTGGTGGGAGCTGAGGTCAGGATACAGAGAGAGCAGACCGAGGGTGAGTGCCTTTCTTCCTGCACTCCTGGACCTACAGAAAGAGGCTGGGCTCCTCGTTCTGTGAGGTTCCTTCCAATTGCAGCATCCTCGCATGCTCTGCTCTCGGAACCATCGGACCGCAGTGGCGTGGAACGCGGTTGCTAATGCCTGATCGCAAGGCTTCCTCTTTTGTAATTATTCTCTGAACTTCTTACTACTTGTATTTTATAAATAGTTTATATCTCTAAATCACTGTTTATATAATTTTAAGCCTCCCTCTTAGTCTCCTCATACTAATCTTTGTATCCTTCCTTAATCACATTGGCCTTTCCTGCCCTTTTCCTTCCTCGGACTTAATCAAGACAGCTTTGAGTTTCAGTCTCTTCACTGAGTCTCAAATATTCTGCTGTATGTTTTCCATACTTCATAGGATCCCATACGAAACCCCCAGGGGCGTGTAACATTCCTCCTGAAGCCTGCAATCTTTCCTAGACTGCTGTCCCCCTTGAGAGCATTTCTTATCTAATGAAATAGTAATTGTGTGCTGATCGTAATGCCCCTAACTTCTTTCTGCTTTTTTCCTTGAGGGTTCTTTATGATCAGATCTGGATTAGAATGATGTCATTAAAGACTCAAAAATATTTATAAATATACATAGCTACGTATATTCTCTTATTTAAAAATATTTTTGTACCTATCCTTAAAACTCTCTGGTATCGTTAATATAGATGCTTTCATTACTTGCCGCAATAGGGAATTCCGATAAAATCTATACTTCTTTTTCAAAAAGCTATCCAGGTAATAACTATCCTCATTTATAATCATAGTATTGCTCCCTTAACATCTACAAAGTAACTTCTAAAATCCTTTTATTATCTTAGAAATTTGTTTTAGCATCAGCAACTATTTTCCTTAGGAAGAACAATTAGTAGTTGAGCTCAGCTTCTGCCTAAACTGGTGCTGATGCAGATCATAAATCTATACCCGAAGTATAGAATTACTTATGAGAAATCCATCCAGCCCCAATGTGGTTACCTATTCCATCTTTATTTTCATCCTTAGCCAATGAGATCTATATTCTGGAATTTTATTTTTTTAATTTTCTTTGAATTTATTTTTATTTTAGTTTAGTTTTTTAATTTCTTTGTATTTCAGATATTACAGGGATACAAATGTTTGCGGGGGTACAAATATTGCCTTTGCACCACCTGAGTCACAGCTACAAGAGTGCCCACCCCCCAGACAGTATGCACCATACTCAGTAATTTTAAAAATCCCTATTTGCTGTTTGTTTTTTAACAGATCAACAATGCTCTTCCTGTTCTATAAAGCCATATTCACCTTCCAAAATAACTATAATTCAAAAATCTCTATCCATGGAGATTTCATAGACAATACTGTCTGTAGTTTCCTTCCTTCACCTAATTCTGCCTCATGTTCACAATAGGTTAATTATTCCTTACCAAATTTGATTTTTTTTCCTAGCGTATTCTTTACTTGGACACAGTTGCTCTTTAGTCACAAAATATTCTGGGTCTACCAAAATTCAGCCCAGGTCCATCTCCTCCGGGCTCTGCTTTACCTTTATGAACTCGCCCCAGGGCCACCTCTACCTCACTGCCCACACCAGCAGCTGGTGCCAGCCTGCTTTCCTCATTCACTGGGACATCTATAAGCAAAAGTTGAGAACTCATCTGGCTGCTTTTGTCATAAACCTCCAAGGTGACAGGTCCACAGCTTATGGTCTTACTTCCTAACGTAGCAGCTCTGATCTGCCTCCTAGTCATTTTTAATGCTTAATGTGCTTGGCTTGCTGGTAAATACCTGGTTCTAATCAGCTGTTGTTCAGAAATAGGAACTGCCCTTAATAGCAAAATCCAGTTTGTAGTTTGTATTACTGTCATAAATTTGCTAGCTTCCTGGGTAAGTCAGATGTGCACAGCTTCATAAAAACTTGGGACGAAAATATCTACACTAAAAATGAGTAGGTGTGTAAGTACTAAAAGATTCTCCAATTTCCAGGATTCATCGAAGGAATCTTTAAATAGTACATTCACCATGTACACTTAAGATATAATTCTGATTTACATTCAGCTTCTCGGAAATATATCAGTATATGTAAAAATAAAATATATGATTGAGGTCTTAGAGATTCAGTTTGAACAGAAGGTTTATTGAATATTTCATTACTGTGGAGGTAAGTCCCATTCTGATACCAAGAAATAGAAAGATGCATGAGGCTGGGTGCAGTGGCTCACACCTGTAATCCTAGCACTCTGGGAGGCAGAGGCAGGAGGATTGCTTGAGCTCAGGAGTTCGAGACCAGTCTGGGCAAGAGCAAGACCTTGTCTCTATTTATAAAAAAAAGAAAAGAAAAGAAAGATGCGTGAATTAAGGTCTTTGCCCAATAGTAACTCTCAGCCAAGTGGCAGGGGAACTGCTCTGGAGCTCCTGGACCTTTGGGGGGTGTGTATGGAGGGGCTAACTGAACGGCAGATGAAGGTGAGAGAAACAGGGACAGATGCCAGGACACTGCAGAGATGGAAACCACAGAATTAGGAATCAGATTGGGCAGGGGCATGTGGAAGAGAAGCCCCAGCTGAGGGTGACTCTTGGGATACAGGCTGCACCTGCAGGTGGGGAGGTGACGAGGCCACAGCCCAGATCAGAGATCCAGAGAGACGACTCACTCTGCAGGGGCGGTGTTGAGGGGTTGTGTCATGGTCACAGGGCTTGGGGATATCCATGGAGCAACATCCAGGCGGCAGTTAGAGCCGGACACCTGGTGTAGAGGAAAGAGGGCAAGGCTGGGGCTAGGCATGCAAGACGTGAGAGCTGAGCTCCCCAAAGGAGCATTCCCGCAGGGAGAGAGCGTTCACCGGGAGCTGGTCACAAAGCCAGGCAAATTTGAATTCCAGGAGGTAAGTCTCAGAAACACATTTTGGAAAAGTAGGTTAAGAATTCACAGAATTCACAAACTAAGCACTTATATCCAAGAGCCACAGGGCCAGACTAATGTGTCTCCCACCCTGGATAATTATTCTCTGCCTTCGGGCTCCTTCGAGATTTAAAGGGCTAGTACCAGAGTTTACATTAACTGGCAGATGATTACGGCATCTCAATCCAGGCAAAACTGAGTTCAGGGGCAAACAGAGACCCAATTTCAAATTCATATGTCCTAGAAGTCAGGTTGCAAAGCATTTTAGAATTCTTAAAGATGAAAGGGCTTATATAAGTATAAGGTACTTTGTGCTGCATATTATCATTTTTATTACTGTCATCATAACTAATTATAATCATCATCGTATACTCCTGTGAAATCATTAGCTATCAGAAGACATCTTGTGAAAGGATACTTTGGGCTCTTCAACTCCTGAGATTTTCTTTTATTTAAATATTTATGCCGTTCGTACCTGTACAGCTTCATGCGGATAGTTATTTGCCACTTAGAGCTGCCAGCTCTGCACCTCTCGATCCAGTGGTAGAAATGACGATCATGGTGGAAGCCTGAGATGTGTTGAACTGGTGATCCTGCTTCTGGTTCTGCCTCAACTGTATGTTCCTGCGGGCCGTGACGGGCCCTGAGAGGTAGCATCTTCTGCGACTCCTCCTGGAACTGCAGTACCCCCAGCAGGCCGGAGCGCGGCCACCTAGGAGCAGACATCCCGCCACCACCTGCCTCTGTGCTCACCTGCCTCCCACCCCGTGCTCCTGCCTAAGAAATCTTCCCGCAGAAACCTGTCTTTGTGCTTGCTCCATAGAGCCAGCGGGATGCCACTTTTAAAGTCTGAAATCTATGTGGGTTTTCTGTTGCTGCTATAACAAATTATCACAAACTTAGCAGCTTAAAACTACCCACATTCATCACCTTACAGTTCTGGAGGTCAGAGGACCAACCCGAGTTCCACGGGGCTAAAACCGAGGTGTTGGCAGAGCTGCGTTCCTTCTGGAGGCTCAAGGGTTCTTGGACTATAAAGTATTCTGTTGGCAGAGAGTATCGAATTAATCACTTTGAACTGATGCTGGACCGCAGCGTTCTTTATCAATTGGGAAGCACCTTGTTAATCACTTTCAGGAGAAAAATGAATGGAGACTCTGACTCGCCATCCATTTAAAGTTTCATCGCGTACACGCTCAAAAACACCACTAACACGCGCTTGGGCAACTGGAAATGAGGGCAGACCATACGCAAGGCTGAGGAAACACCAGGCAGAGGGCTGAGAGCAGGCTTGCTAGTGAAGGGGAGTCTTAGAGTAGGGTTTAGGAAAGATCTGTGCTTGAAAGAGATTCGGGGGGCGGGGGAGAGCATAGGGAGTTGGGGGCTGTTCCCGGTGGGGCGGGAGGTGCCGTGAGAATGGACTAGCAGCATGCACAGAGACTAAGGCGAGCACTCTGTCCTGTGGAGAGGGCGGGCCCCATGAGGAACCCTGAGAAAGGAGGGTGGCAGGACCGATGTCACCCTCTGCCCTGGCCGAGCCTTGCGTGGCACTGCCTGCAGCGCACCTCCGCTCCGCACTGCTCACCTCAGCCTGTCTGAGCAGCAGCTTAGCTACTTCTCCTTGTTCTCCCCTCCCCTCCCCTCCCCTCTTTCTCTTCTCTTCTGTTATTTTCACCTTCTGGTATTTTCCTTTCTGTATTTTTACCTCCTCTTTTCTTCCCTTCTCCTTTCTTGCTGTCATGACTCTTAAAGCCTGCCATACATCATCCTTAAACTCCACATTCGTAGACCACTAATCCGTTTTCTGATACCTGTCATCTGACCCCTGGTGGGTTCCAATTCAGAAAGAGTGTCTCCTCACCTGTTGCATTAAGTTAGTTAAACCAGTTTTGTGATTGAGACAAATTCTTAAACAGTTCCCAGCTGTTTTAGTGATTAAAAGGCAGAGTCAGGAGTAGGGAGGATACTTTCATAAGAAACATCTATTTAACAGTAAGTCTAAGAAAAGCAATCTAAAGATGCTTTTCATTTTTTATTTTTTTATATATTCATCGACTTAATAATGAAATATTTCCCTATTTTACAGATTTTGTTGAGAATGAAATTAATTTTTGTAAAGTGTTTCTCAGTGGTATTAGAAAGAGACTGTACATTTTAAATTCAGATTGTTTCTGTTATTTTGTTGAAAATAAGTCAACAGAGAAAACATACCTAACATCGTCATCTACAACCAGTTGTTTGAAGAGTATGTCAAGTTTTCTCAAAGGCAGGTTACTAAGATTTGAAGTTAATAAGATGTATTTGTTTGTGAATCAGGTTTTATTTTGGAAGATTAGAAAGTGCTATATTCCCTTATTGAAATTCTAAAATCTTAAAAAAAAAAAAAAAAGGTACAGTGATAATTTGAATGTGTCCTAAGGGCTTGCATTGTAAATTTAAAAGGGATAAATCTCAACACCTTTTATTTCCAACACTCAGACTTTTACAAGTCTTCTAAAGCTCCTAACCCCTACTTACTTCTGGTTTTCCCACTGTAACATAACAGTGAATATTTTCCCACTGATCTCAATGGGCATATTGAAGAAACTGATGAATTCCTACTTTCAAGACCCTGCACAAATGCCAGCCCTTTGGCGAAGCCTGCTCCTGTTCCCCCAGGCAGAGTCAGCACTTACCTCCTGTCCCATGGTATTGTGATATGTCATTTCCACCTGGGAGCTTGGAGGCAAGAATGACATCCGATGGCCTTGGAGAGTACCTGGCCTGCAGGAGGGAATGGATGAACAGATACATGTGCACATCATCAAAGAATCGTGTTCCTGCCTTTCCAGCCAGCTCTGGCGGAACCCAAATTACTCAAACCAATGTATTAAACTATGATTAAATACTAACTAGAAAAGAAAATAATACTAATGTTCTTCTTTTTATTTCTATTTGAGATTCTATGGTAAGATGAGTGTTAAGTTCATTCACAGCTTAAACTTGTAGGTTCAACCTTGAAAGGAATTCTTAATCCATTTCTATTCCCTTATCTCCGTACACCCCTTTTTACTAGCTCTTTCATTTTCTTCTCCTTTATTATCTCCTTGTATTCCCTCCTTTTTTCTTCATCTGTTCTGAAAATCTTGTTTTCATAGGTTCTGTTTGCTTCTCCACTTCCCTCCTTGCAACTTCTCATTGATGTATCCCAACCGTCTCACGAGCTCAGTGCACAGAGGAGCTCCCTGCTGCTCTTGCCAGGAAGGACTGGTGATGCCATGTTGCAGCACACCTGGCTCTGCCCTTTACACCCACTAGAGCCGGGTTCCTCTAGCACCCGCGCCACGTGCTGTGTACACACTGTATGAAAAAACTTACAGTGTCTTTGAAGTCTCTGAAGTTTGCACCAATAGCAATGCATGTGCAAAAAGCGCCCTAGGTTGCCTCTGTCTGAAGAAAGTACACCTGCCACATGGCTTTTCCAGCTCTGAGCCTTGATAGGAAATGTCCCATTGGCAGCTGCCATCTTTCCTTTGCCCACTCTGAGGCTGTATTTGTGGAGCAAAGTAGCACCTAGCATGCTCTTGGCATTGTCCCTGGCATGTGTTCCTCTGCTACTCTGTCTCTGAAACGTTCTGGATAGAAAAGTGAGAAGTAAATATCACTCAGTGAATGGCTGTAATGGCTGGTGTCTTTGCTGTGGAGCCAGGGTCTATCAGAAACCTCATGGCATGATACCGCTTCTTTTCTTCACTTAGAATCTTCTGGGTTTTTTTTTTTGTTTGTTTAACTGTGGGCAAAGGACCTGTGTTTTTAAATTTTCTGAAATAAGTGTTGGGCTTACAGAGATTTTCTTAATAAGGCTTGCAATGTTTCCCTTTTTACACATTCATTTTGGTGAAAAATTCAATCAGATTCACTGGAATAGGCTTTGGTTATGCTTTTGAAACACGTATCTAAAACATAGTTTTCTTTACTATTATGTTTCCCACGTGAAGAGAAATAGATCTCTTGCCAAAAATGTTAACTTATAGTGAGGCTGTGAAGCATTAAGCACTCTGATGGGACTGTGGATCAGATGGATAGGGAGAAGAGAAGAGAATGTGGATCAGAACAGTTGCTGACTTTTCTCTGATTCCTTGTGCTTTGTGCTGCAAAATGAGACATGAGAAAAGCTGTTTCCTGACGTCTGGCTCGTCTGTGGCAGGCGGCACGCGTGTGCGGTGGGGCGTGTGCGTGGAGCCCGTTGCTTTTAAGTCTGCTGTGCTGTTGGCGAAATGAAATGCCATCTTCATGAGTCAGCTCCTCCCACTGGCCCAAAGGGCGGGATGGCTGTCGTGCCAGGGCATTGTCTCCCGTCAGGCGGCGAGGGAGGCAGCGCAGGGTGGAGACGCTGGGACACGACACGGGGCGCTGGGTCCTGCGCGGGCGGCCGGGGGCGGTGGGCGCTGGGAGCGGCCAGGGCTTGTGCCCGTCGCTGCCTGCGGTGCTGAGCAGCCTCCCTCCGACCTGAGAAGGGAGCTGGAAAGAGCCCACTGGAGAACCGGCCGCATCATCCCGCAGGAGAACGGTGGCCAAGGGAGGGTCTTAATGGCGGTTTCCTTTAACATGTTTACGAAAAGGCTGGTGCCTGCTCCCTGGCACTCCGGTGTATCTGGCAAAACATAACACGGAATGAGCTGTTCGTCCACGGGGAACCCACCGCGGATCCACCACATTCCTGCCCGTTTTCAGTCTCACGTCGGTGGCCGGGCGCTGTGTGGCCTCATGCCACGCTGGGATACGCGCCGTGGCTCTCTCGCTTTCGGCTGCAGGAACAGCCTCTCCTGCCCGTGCCGTCGTCCCCGTCCTCGCGTGCGTTCGTCAGGCTTCCTGGCTCACGTTCATCTAGATGATACCTATATGGCTTTGCTGCCAACCTCTATCAGAATCCAGACCGAGTAACCCATCGCTCACTAGGTTCTCCTTTCCTTTCCTGCCTTTTGCATGATCTTGCTATTTTTTTTTTTAAGAATTCAACCTCTTTTTTTCTTCCGTTCTCCATCTTTATAATTCTTTCAGACAGCTGAACTTCTGTCTGAACTTCTGAACTTTCCGACACCCTCATGCTTTGAGGACGGCATCAGCGACTTCGCAGTAAAGCGGGTGTTTGTTTGAAAACGTGAGTTGATTCTAAGTCATCATTTCTTCCACATCTTCTCTCCACGCGAGTGACATTTTGTGCCCCAACGTGAACCATAGGTAATAAGCTAGGAATGTGGTTTTTTGCAATTATTGTTGTTTATGTAAACCACTGGCAATAATATTAGTTTATTCATTTGAAGAAACCAAGGAAAAACGCTTTGGTTGAAATAATTAGACATTAAGAGAAGAACACAGCATCTGAAAGTTCCTCATTTAGCCATCTACATCTTCCACTTCATACATTGCCTCAGTTTCCCTATCTCCTGAATGAGTGATGATTATGATAAACTTCACAAAAGTAGTGGGAGGTTAAATTAGTGTTTGTGAAACATGTTGAGATCTTATGATTAGAGATACCATATTATTGCAAACTGATGTGATTACTATCAAAGAAAGGAACTTCTCAAACAAGGAGTCTGGATTAATCCAACTGAATTATCCAGCATCTTCTGTATCTGCCATGAAGCCCCAAACCTCCAATCTCTTGCAGTTTTCTCTCTTGATCCTGGAGCCTGTTTCCAAGTGTGGGAAAGGATTAGAGAGTAGGTCACGGTCACGGAATTGTAAACAGAGGAAACGTGTCAGGTGTCAGTAAAGGCCCAGGTGAGGGACTGGACTAGGTTGTCCAGACGTGTTCTGCTGGTGACCGCAGCACGGCTTTAGCAGGCACGAGGTGTCTGGCACAGCACGTCAGCCCTGAGTGCTCAGGAGGGTCTTTGCTGTGCCAGGAAAATGCTCCCTCCACCCGACTCAGCCCATGTGGACAGCAGGGACCTCATCCACACTGCACAGAACCCGACTAAAAAGATGGCTTTCACAAGTTTCCCAGGTCACCTAAGAGTGGGGGAGGGGGGATTCAGGCAGCCAGGGTGTTAGAGACAAAAGCAGATGGATAGTGCAGAGATGAGCAAGGTCAATGAAAAACAGACCTTAGCGTGTATGAGAATTGCAGAGGTTTACCTCCGAAACCACAGGCCACATGCACAGCAGGTCCGGTGCAAACAGTGGCAAAATGAGCTGCTCCAATGATTTCCCACCAATGTGTTACACTCTGCCTGTGAAAATCAGAGCCCTCGCGTCATCACCGTGGATATGTGGGTTTCTCAAATGCATTCTGAGAGAAGCAACCAAAGGCACCCATTTCTTTCTTTTTCTCTTTCTTTCTTTCTTCCTTTCTTCTTTTGCTTCTTTTCCTTTCCTTCCTTCTTTCCTTTTTCTTCTCTTCTCTTCTCTTCTTTCTTTTCTTTTCTTGAGACAAGGTGTCACTATGTCAAACCCAGGCTGGTCTCAAACTCCTGGCCCCAAGTGACCTTCCAGCTCAGCTTCCCTAGTAGTTGGAACTACAGGCATGAACCACTGTACCGGGTGGAGACCCATCTCTCCTCAGCAAAATTGCAGGCATATTTTGTTAAGGGGGGGCCACCATAGTTCACAATTCTTAAGCCTGGTGCAGGAGACACGTCGAGAAAGCTGTTAAAGTATAGTGATTCCGGCTCATCCTCAAGCCAGCTGAGCGGTGGTCTCTGGAAACACAAGACTCTGCAGGATCCTGAGGCGACCAGCTTTCAGGCTGGCCAGGAGTCTGTAGTTGAGGGCAGCTACGCCCTTGGTCTGTAGTCTGGGAGTGACGCAGACAGTTCATTTTGTCCCTAGAGTTTTTGGTTTCCTTAACCTCTTTGAGAATTAGACAAAAGCTGATTCTACCCGGGGGAAAATGCTTAGAATACAACATTGCGAATGCAGTTGCAGGAACGTCATGCCCACCCAGCCGTCCATGCTCAGAAAATCAAACTGAATTCGAAGCCTGGTTCCTTTCTTCTCCTTCCCCAAGTTTAGCTTGGCTTGGAGTATCCTTTTATAAGGGCACTTATTTTCTAAATGCTTGTTTTGAATGATTAAAACTTTCATTTGTACAATTTCTGATCATGCATAATCAACTCTTTCAAATCTGTTTTAAACTCACCACGAACTCACATAGGCACTTTGCAGGTACTTGACGTCTTCCCCTCCGCGACAGAACATTAAGACCTCTCACCTCTCAAGGGTGTGCTTACGACCTAGACGTTGAACTGGGCAACGTCACTAGATCATTTACTGGTTAAAGTTAAATCGGTGATAGAAATATAAAGTCAAAATCTTGTGCTTAGATGGCCTTGGCTTCCTCAACCCCATCCTCAGGGAGCTCCAGGTCCACGGGGGCCATTTCCAATGAGAACGTCAAAGGTTTGTGCTGCCGTGTTAGGGCAGACGTGTGTTTTGGTTGCTTCGTGGTGAAGCCTCTGATGGTGCTGCCCCTACGTAGTTCTCTGATAGGCCGAAGCTCCGTCGGATCTGACACCATGCTGTTCATACCACGCCAGGCCCAGAACAGGTGGCCACTGAGGGTTTGATGATTGAACGAATGCCGCAGATGCACATGGAAAAGAAAGCCCTGAAAGAGAAAATGCGCTGGCTGTTTCAGGCATCTGATCAATCAACGTGATTGATTTGCTTTACCGAGTTGATGAAGAGATGTGCTATGTGGTCAACCTTGCGGGAATATACACACAGACAAGTGTGTTTCCCAGTGGCAGGGGCGGTAATGCAGAGCGGGGCGCTCAGAGACGGAATCGGCCTGACAGGCAGAGAGGAGCAAACAGCTTCCTGCGGCAGGAGTGGTGTTGACAAGCAGTGATTCTTGGGACGCATCCAGCTGCAGCACGGGCCGCCTTCAGGGACTTAGGCCGTATAAAAACATTTTTTTAAGATCTAAAGTCATTTACATTAAGTATACTTGTATGGTTTTGGGTTTTATGTTATCGGTTTATGTACATATGTAATTTTTATTGACCATTTCCAGAAATAATTCTGCAGTTAAGCCAAAAGCTGCTGCGTGAGGTGCTGAGTCTTCGTTCTCCGGCTCCCTGCCCCCGTCCAGCGAGGCAGGTTTGGCTCAGCCGAAGGATCGTGTTCGTTGAGAGAAGAGACACTTTCTTTCTCCCCAAACTTCAAGTTCTGGCTTTGCGATGTAACTCTCAGTCCCAGCCCTAAATCCAGTTACAGCATTAATTCTCAATGAATTCCTTTTTTCCTCTATTCTCTGTGAGCAGCTCTCTCGCTAGCTGCACGAGAGTAGCCAGGAATTGAGCTCTTGCCCTAGGAAACAGAGAGGAGCCGAGGCCTCGGCCCACGTCCCTCGTCCACTTCTCTTTGCTTCTGTGATGATCAGCTCGGGCATCGAGGGCTCCGCCCGGTCCTGGGGGGCAGGCAGCGAGTGTCCTTGCCAAGCTGTCGGTCTCTGCTGCCACTTCATGGATGTGAGGCGTCTGCCACCAGTCGTCCCTGCGATTTCCCAGTGCAGAGCCTCCTTGTCATTCCCGCCAGCTGCTCATGGAGCGTGATCTTCACTGTCGTCATTTCAGATGTGGAAACTGGGCCACCAGGAGACCAAGCGACCTGCCCTGGGCGGCTGTGCGTGGCAGTGGCTCGGCTGGTTTCCAGGCTGCGCTTTCCACTGAGCTCCCTCTCTTTCTGCTGGGATCATGTGCCCTAGGTCACCTGAAAACTTTGCCCTGCTACCCCCTGGCCTTCAGGGACACCTGCTCTTGGCCTCTTCCAGCTAGGCCTCAGCTGCAGCACAGACAGGGCAGCTGGCGCCCTGATTTCCGATTCTGTGAACACCTTCCCCTGCCTTTTCTCAGTGAGCCTGCCTTTGTTGCAGTGGGTGTGTTTGCACCTACTTAGTGGCCTGAACTATAAACCGCAGTCAGAGACCGGCCACTAGTTTCAGGGCACATAAACGTGCCACGCCTACCTGCGGAGTGGAGGCAGCGTGAAAGGTTCTCAGGCAACACGGGACATTGCAGCCCTTCTCCCCCCACGGAGCAGACACCAAGCAAGGAGCCTCTGAAGAATTCTCCGGGAGCAGGAAGGGTCAGGGCCCAGCTAAAGGGTGTCACCACACAGCCTGACAGTGGCTCTTCGTCCTTTCGTAAAGTGTGTGATTGGCACACATTTACTTACCATGCAAAGGCGCCTCTGGTTTACATTTAAAAGGAAAAGCAGAGCTGTGAGATGCAGCAGAAGGAGAGGTGACCCCACTGGCCTTCTGCCACCTCAGGTAGCGGCGCTCGTGAGAATGTCGCCCAGGCCCGGAAGGCCCCGTGGTCCTCACTGGCATTTCTTTCATGTGCCTTTGGATTTCTTAGACGAGGCTATGTGATTTTAATTTAAAAGGAATATTTTACTGATGAGTTTATGATAGGCATAGTTTGAGGAAAACCCAAAACTACTCTTCTCAAGATCTAAACCATTCTGTCTACCGGCTATTTGATATATTGAGGCTTTCTCCCTGATTCTGTCTTTGGACTTAAACTGTATTGTTAAGATCATACTTTAATGCACAGTGACGTATTTATCCGTGAGCAGTTCGGATTTGCACCACCTGCGTGGCATGTTCGCCCTCGTTGCTGTGGCTCTATCAACACCCCCGCAGAGGGGGCTCCACCGCAAGCCCACTCCCCGCGCATCCCTCCGTCCTCCGCGTCTGCCTCGGCTTCTCCGAACACGCTGCACTGCTTGCTGGGACGCTGCCTCACAAACGAGTGATGTTTCAAGTGTCGAAAAAGTGACAGCCTTCTAGTTACACATACCTTCGAGACATATACAGAAGCCGTGTTCTGTTTCACACGCTTTTCCGTGGACGGTGAACAAACGGCTCGCTCTTTATGGTCGCTGCGCCCCAGGAGGGTGCGGACGGGCCCCTCTCCTGCTTGATGCCTTTGGATGTTTCCTTTCCGTGCCATCAAATGTGGATGAGCAGTGCTTTTGTTTATTAATTTATTCTTATTTCATTTATTCATACTTACCTTATACTCGAAAATGTTTAAGAAATTTAATTATCCGTATGACTGGTAAAGGTGCAACCTATTTTGTGAACTCTTCAGAGCCGTAACAGATTTGGTACTTGAAAACATTTTTATCTCAGAAAGCATGTTTTAAATGATATTAGGGTCGTAGCCCTGCCAATAAAAGTCTATTTCCCCAATATAACACCTAAAATACTAATAAAAACATTTTAACTTTATCTAGTTACCATATATGAAATTGTTTTCTGTGTAAGTGCACAGTGCAAGTTCCAGATCCGAATTCTGGTAACGTGTCTTTCAGGAAGAGTGGGCCGCTGGGCAGGGACTGGAGCGGGCAGAGCTTCCCCGCGGCCCTCTGTGTGGCTGTGCGGGGCGGCCCGGGCAGGGAAGGCAGGAGGCCACGTCCGCCTGGCCCCCCGCCCCGGGGAGCACCACGTGTGAGAGGGCTCTGGAGCCCGGCCTTCGAGAGAGTTGTCCTGTCATTGCTTTCAGCTATGCGGCCGTGCAGTCTGTCATTACAGCCTTTCCTCCCCTTCCGCGAGACTGAGAAGTGTTTCTAGGCAATACATAGGTAGATGGATGAACAGATGGATATTTTTAAAAATCAGGATCTTTTCAGCCCACGTTTTGACCTCGAAACCTTATGGCTTGGTTTTGCTCTCTTAAAGTCACATAAAAAGCGTGGTTAACAGAGACGTGGTTCTGCTGGGCACAATGGAGATGTAATTTTAATTCCTTCTATTCCCAACCAATAATAATATTGAAATTTTGGGTAAGCAGCATTTGAGAAGCACTGAAACTTGAGATTCACTTAACTGCTAAAATACTACTCTGTCATCCACAAACCACCGGTTATAAATGTTTCCATGCCCAGTTCAGTTGATAGCAAGAGAATTTGGAAAGTCATAAGCTAGGAACCGGTAAGAGATGCCAAATGTTTCCTTGCCTTCCCTAAAATATTGGCATGAGAATAGGCCTGTAAAAGAATTTCCTTTGGGATTAGAGATCTGTTAGACAGCGTATGTCCAGCCATGGGGGATAACGGAGCTTGGTGCGTCAAACCGGCATAATACAGCAAAGCTATTAAGAACCGCTTTTGTTCAGACTACGGAGTAACTCAGGAAAATGTCTGAGATGAAATGTTGAGTGGAAAAAGAAGTGTAAAAAGTGTCCAGACAGCGTGGTCACGAGCACATAAGAAAACTGCCCCTGGTGAGAAAGAGCTGGAGGGAAATCATCCCCAGCCGTGCTCTTCAGACCTCGCTGTGCTCCCGCCTCGTGCCCGCAGAGCTGCCCGCGGTGGGGGTGTCGCAGTGGGGGCTCCCCCCGCTCTTCTGTATTTTCACGTGTTCGTTTGTGAACGGGTATTGCTTTAAAACGAAAAGAGGAAGACAGGAAACACGCTAGTCCGGCCTCAGCGTTGCTCCCATCAGTTAGACTGAAGGAGAGCGTGAGGAAGACAGTGGTTTTCACAGGACTCCGGTTAGCACAGAACGAGTGGGCAGAGCAGCCTGGTGGCGTCCCTCGTCCCCCTCGGCCCCGCCGCCCCCAGCTCGCAGCAGCCTCCTGAGGGCAGCGCCTTCGCCTCTCACTGTGCTCCCGCCCCAGCCTCCCCCACCCCCCGGCAGGACGTCGGGATCTGACGTGTTCCCCTGGGCTCGACGCCCCTGTCGCACTGTTCTAGCAGGGTCTCCCTGCCACGCCACCCGCCCTCCCGGGTCTCTGTCTGGCTCTAGCCAGGGTCACCGGGTGCCCTGCACTCCTGGCACTTGGTCCTGACAGTCATCCCAGCCTCCTCGGCTCCCAAACTCTCCTGGAACTCCTTCTCCTCCTCCCTCTGGTACTTTCTCTGGAAACTCCCCCAGCTTCCCAGGACTGAGGACGCCTCATTCCCTCTTCCGTCCCCTCCCACACCTGCACTTACCGCCCCAGCACACCCTCTGCAGTCCCTTTATCCATGACGCCAGCGATCAAAGAGCTCGGGGGAGGTCACAACTTCTCTTCTGGCCTCAGAATCACAACTTCTCTTCTGGCCTTCACCCATTTTGTCCTCAAGACCTGGCCTGAACTGACACGAGACTACTTGTAATCTGTGTTTTTGTCATTTATTGTGATTACTCATATATTTTGCTGAAGGAATATTCATGTTTGATTATGGGGTGCTGCCTAGACTTTGCCGGGGGTGCTCAGAAAGACAAGACTAGAATAGCCCTAAAGGCACCATCTAACTGCTGAGAGTGAAGGGGAACGTGTCAGATGCAGCAACCAGCACAAGTCTAACTGGGACCGTCCCGGCAGGCTGTGTGTGCCAGGACAGTCGCCTTGTCTCTCTGCAAGCCAGGACATCTAATTCCAAATGCTTCCCAGAGGCTTTGCAAAGGCGGCTGTGCGTCTGTGTTCCAATTGCTGGTTTATGGATCCGTTTCCACCACTGTATTTTAAACTCTTTAAGTATCAGGAAGAGTGTTTTCTTCCATTTGTATCCCCAGTGCCTTGCCTGACTTATAGTAAGCTATCAGTTCTTGCCGGTTGAGCTGAACTTAGTATTCTAGTGGTATTTAATAATTATCTATTGAACTAACATCTTATCATCAAAAGTCACTGATGTAGGAAATGTCCGCATGGGCTTTGTCCAGCATTTTAACCATGAGTATTGTCATTAAATGCTTTAATACCAAAACCATTTAATGATCCAGTTGTAAAGGTACTTTTTAGGTAGGACAAGTGTTCTCGAATCTAATTTCCCCGTGGATACACACATCCTCTGCACCCGACACACGCCACCCGTCTGCTGCGCTGACGCAGGCTGACCCCCCTGAGAAGCAGCGCTCCCCTCAAACAGCAGAGCAAGGGCCATCGTAGCCAGGCAGCCCTCATGTCGGTCCGCAGAGCGAGCTCCATGCAGGCAGGAACTGTGTGTGTTTACTTCCTATTTGTTTGTCTCTCTTCTCACACACGAAAACAACGACAACCACACGAGTCCCAGTAGGTAGCACTTACCGAGCGCATGTTGCGTGCCAGGCACTGTGCCCAGCTCTCCTTGTGCATTTTTTCATTCAGTCTTTCCAGGGACGTTACGAGGCAGATGTTTTTATGCTCATCATTGACCTGTCCTGGCCCTCTGATTTCCTGGCGTTTCTTTCTAGTTGCTCTTGCTGCCTTCCGCCCCTTCTTCCAGCAGAGCATCTTGAACAGAGCTACGCTACTGGCCTTCCTTCTTCACAGGCATGTGCGGCCCGCTTACCCGCAGGGATTCCCCCTTGCCTGCCCCATGGAGCCCACGCTGCTCTGCCCGCCTTCAGAGCTCCCCGGGATCTGATTTCCCTGTGGGTACACACGTCCTCTGCACCAGGCGTGCCGTCCTCTCTGGTGCCTTCACTCAGGCTGCCCGCGGAGTGACTGTGCTGTCGCGTTGACAGCCAGCGTCCCCCGGCCCAGGCCTGCAGACAACCTCGTGTTGTTAACTAATTGTATCACCAGTGTGGATCTTTTCTCCCTAGCAAAAATGTTAACTTGCTGCAGTCAAGAACCATGTCTTGTCTTGCTGTTATATCTTCCCTGGTGCCTGTCACCGTGGTAGACAAATGACAGGTGATCAATGCGGTGATTGACGAATCTTAGGAAGCTGTAATGCAGACTTTCAAAGACACATCTGGCTTGCAAGGAACATGTTCGTCAATTCATTTTATCAAGAAGCCTATGCCAAAAGTAAAAGAAAAGGAAAAGATATGACGACTCTAAGTCCTAAACGTAGACCTAAAATTGTGGAAGAGAGAACAGCAAGCACATGGAAAGAGCCGTGGCACTGCAGTGGCCCGCCAGCTCAGTGTGAGCCAGGAGTGTGCCGTGGGGTCCTCGAGAGTGCGGTTCGGGCCGGGCTGCTCTCCTAGCAGTGCGACGCTCAGGAGCTGAGCCGCGGCCCTCGCGGGGGCCCTGAGTTACAGGGCAGGGGGCTGCACTGAGAGACACGTGCAGGGACAGTGGCTGGTTTTATTTTTTTATACAAAATATCTTTGAATGGACTTCCAGCCAGTACAGAAAAGGCAATATAGAAAGCAACTTTAAAAAAAAATCTCTTTGAATGAAACCCTCTAACTAGTTGAGCTACAGACTCCTCTGTGGTATGACAAGACATGTTTAGATATGTCGTAATATCACTTTAGGGTGGGACTGGAGATAGCAAAGGTGAGCTCAGGTGACAACTGCTTCCCTTCAGAATATTTACAAACTATCAGTTGAAACATCTGCCCTCCCTGAGGAAGAGAGAGAGCCAGAGGGAGGGAAGGAGAGAGAGAGCGCGCAGAAACAAAGTGAACACACCCCTGCACCCCAGCTCGCTGTTCCTTGCTGTGCCTCGTGTGGCTGCCAGCCCTGTCGCTGCACCGAGGAGTTACCACCACCAAAGGAACCCACTACAGGTGTACGATCCTCTTTACGCTTTAGAAAGATTTCAGCTTCTTCAACCAAAACGTGCTGCTGCGGCTGTAACTCGGGGCATGTGTTTTGTTTAGCACTTCAACTTGTCTTTGCATATGTGGGCTCCCGTCCAGCTGCATTAGGAAATCCTCTGCGGAGAGCGATCTGGAACGCAAAACCCAGCAAGCATAAGTCAGCACAATTGGTCGTCTCTCTTCTCAGCATGGGCGGGGGCAGAATTGTCACAGAGACAAAGTGATTTCCCCAGATGGAGGCCGGGGTCGTCAGAAGGGCAGGGAGGCCGTGTGGGTCTCTGCCATTCAACATTCTGAGCTCTAAGACCCTGGGTGTTCATGGCTTCGGTGCCACAGCCTAGAAACCTGCAGAAACTTTTCCCCAGAAGCCCTTAATGCCTCTCCAGTGCTGCGCTTCTAAGTGCTCCTTCCTCTCCCCTCCTGGCTGCTCCGTCCCCGCAGTGAGATGATCCAACATAACCAGGCCGGGGCTGTCGGTCGGGGCCGTTCACCACCGTAAGCTCTTGAGTGAGCAAAGAGTATTTTTAATCAAGATTTGGGGTGAAAGAGCAGAAGGCGCTCTAATGTTCCAGTCCTGGTTCTGCCAGCAGCTGAGTGTGTATTTCTTTATCTTTGTCCTGACCGCACGGCCACAGAGCCGTGCGGGGCGTGCCCGTCACTCTAAACGTAAAGGATCTCCAGCGGTGCCCGGGTTGAGCTGCGCCTTCACAAAAGGTCACATCCAAGCCCCTCCCGCCAAAGCGTGAGATCGTGTCAGGCACCGCCGAGCAAACAGCCAGCTTTGACCATGTTGCGTGTGGCGCCTTTCTCCCAGCCTGTCGGTCGTAAAGGGGGCATTCCAGTGTCGAGTCCGAGCATACCCAGGGGAGCGACGGTCACTGAGCGGGAATCTCTCACCCCGTCTCAGAGATTTTGGATAGCCGGCGTTTTACACATCGTGTCTGCCTGAAAAAGGCAAACTCACATGCTGTGAATTAGTTCTTAGCTGCTGTGGAAGAGCTGTTTCTCTTTGAATCAGGGTATTTATTGCTCCAGATAAAATTACCTATCACACTCATCATCAGCAAACAAAAATAATTAGTTCTAAGGAATTTAAACTTACAGAAATGGAAGACGTTTACAGAGGTTCGGTAAAAGGCAAAAGATGTGCACTATCTGAAGAGAAACCAGAGGATAACATAGAGGTATGGAAAGGAAGAAATCTATTTATAAGTAACTTTATTACTTATAATTAATATTTATATATAATTTGAAAGTAATAAGACCTCTGCTCCAGCGATTTTAGATTTGACCACCTAATGTAAGAAAATAAAATGTAAAAATTATTTTATTTTTAATTTATCGCCACAGGCAAGAGATCCCTCTGTCATAAATTCGAATATGCATCTTTTCAGTTGTGCAGACTTGTCTTCGAATTAAAGCGTTGCCCTAGTTAAGGAAGGAGGCTGCTCCGTCGGTGAATGGGAGAGCGCCAAAGTGGACGCGGGTCGCGTGCTCTGGACACGCGTCGGAAGGCAGGACCTAACCGGGCTGGGAGGCACACTGGGGAGACGTGGAGGCCGAAGGACAGAATGTCTGTCATTTCTGTTTCATTTTCTGTGGGAAGAAAACATCGTGTGTGCACAGTGAAACGTTCAACCATGAAAGAAAGGTGATCTGTATTTTTTAGTGATAAATATAATTTATGTGAAGAATCGGGGTCAGTTGTAAACCAGAGCTTGACTCAAATATAGTTTCTCCCATCAGACAGAATGGTGCACTGCCCTATAAGGGGAGGGAGGGAGAACGGGTTAACAAAGGCATACACTGTAAATATGGGGAGAGTATCTCTGGTCAACTCACAGTGGATTACCTGAAGCTTCCCGAACCCAGGCCTATAAAGAGTCTGGTCTGATACCCTGCCAGTATCTTCAGCCTCGGCTGGCTTCCTCTTGGCATTTTGTGCTTTGCTGTTGTGATTTATGAACAAGATAACTTACGACTGCCCACACTCCTCGACTCCTGCTGCTCTTTGTCCATTATCTTTTAAAGGACAGTGGGGGTCTCAGATTTCCAGAACTGGGCTGTGATAAGTCTGAGTGTTGGGCACCTCTGTGCCTGGTGAGCTGCTCTCAGCCTGGAGTCCCGGTGCCAGGGAGGGGTGGGACGACACAAGCTGTGCTGGACCCGCGGTCTTCCTTCTTGTCCGTCACGCAGACATGCGTCAGACAAAAGAGCTGGGCTTACAAGACACCAGAACAGACGCTGTTGCCCTGCGTGGCCATCTTCCTCCTCTAGACAGTGTCCCCGATACCCAGGCAGACTTCAGGTCCTCCTTTCTGAGCCGCCTGTAAGAATTTTAGCTGTGATGTAGAATCCTTGCTACGCAGCTTCTGTCCCAGTTCAGAGTGGCTGGGAACCCGAAGACCACAGATCTGCTTTGTGGGGACAAGGGAGAGACTAATAATTCGCAGCTTATGAAACTGCCCCAGGCTCTCCCTTTCCCCTGCTTTAAGCGGCAGTGGGAAGCCCACGTGATCTGAACAGAAAAGTTCATGTTCTTCTGATGATTCTGTTACTACATTAAAATAGAATTAAGGGATTGCAGCTCATAATAAAAAATCGAAAATAAAAATAAAATCTTTCAAATAAGAGAACAAAAGTGAGGTTTTCTTAAATCATTTTAAAAATTCTCATACACAAATAAATTCAAAAGAGCATGAAGACTTTTCCTTAAGGAAATGCTCCTTTTGCTGCACTTCTAGACATTGTGTTATTTCTACTACGTTAATTAAATACAAGATATTTCAAATTAAATAGTAGCTGTCAACTGAGGGTCTTCGAATAGATGGACGAAGTGGGTAAGCAGGGAGGACCCGGATTTTGTGGGAGTTCGTGCATTCCGGGATCCTCCCTTGTAGAAAAAGAATGCAAAAGTATCTCACTTTTGCAGATTTTTCACAAAAGCATATACTGTTGCTCGGCCCCTGCCGGGGCCTGGAGAGCAATAGGGAAGGGGCCTCAGGCCACCCGCCTCTGAGCAGGGGGAAGCTGCCAGGGAGAAGGGGACACGGGTGACAGCCCCCACCCCCAAGGATGTCCTCACCCTAATCGGAACCGTGACTATGTCTCCTTGCATGACAAAGAGACTTCACATGTGGGATCGAATTAAGGACTTAAACTGAGGAGCCGGTCTTGGACCACCCGGGCGGGCCCTGACTGTAATCACAGGGTCCTTGCGGCAGGAGGGCAGAGAAGGAGAAGGCGAGGCGGGACGGAAGTGGGGTCGGAGTGGTGCAAGGAAGGGGCTGTGAGCCAAGGGTGACTGTGGCCTCTGGATGCTGGAAAAGGCGAGGGACACGTTCTCCCCAGACCCCGCAGAGGGGACGGGCCCTGCCCACACTCAGAACCGTAGAGGATAAACACGCATCCTTTAAGCCCCGACGTCTGCGGCAATTTGGTCAGGGCAGGCAGCCCTCCAAAAGCCAATCTTCCCTGGCTCCATCATCACCTCTCTGGCCACTCCAGCACCCCCTGAGGCCCAGCCCGCCTGGGGAGCCCCTCCTGGCTGCCCCCGGCCCTGCCTTCCCTAAGTCCCTCGCCCACCCCCCAGGGCTCCTCTTTCTTCTTTCTACCCCATCTTTGTTTTTCTCGTGTCTTTCCATTTTCAAAACGTAAACCGTCAGACTTACTTTCCCGGCCTCTTCCTCTCCCCTCTTCTGTTTAGTCTCCAAGCAGCTGCACGCGGAGAGCGGACGCCACACGGGGCGGCTCGCAGGGCGGCCCCTCTCGCGAGCGCGGGCGTTGTGCTGCTCAATCGCGCAGAAACCTGGATCCTGTCAGGTGGGGGGACAGAGCCTCTAGAGCATTTGTGTGTTCAGAACATTTTGTAAAGGTCGGGCCGCCCATTCAGCTTTGCACGAAAGTGGGGATCGGGAGTTTTTATCACCCGGTGACTGCAGGTTGTCGTGCACACGTGCTGTGAGCCCTGGTGACGCTGCCTATTCGCGAGACTTGTGTAGCTTTTAATTGGCCAGGCGACAAGAAAGCACCCACAAGCCTAAGGAGGAACTTATCTACTCCTTCCCGAGGAAATATGTGCCCCCTCCAAAAAAAAAAAAGGAAACCTGGAGGCTGCACCTCCACCAGGCCGCTGCCCTCCCTCCTGGGCTGCGCACCGGGCGCTGTGGCCCGGAGGCCCCTGCGCTGGCCTTTCTTGGTGCCAGGTTCGGGGCGCTCGCTGCTTTTCCGCTGCAGTCCCGACTTCGTGGACTCACCTCAAGGCAGTGATCTGAGTCAGCTCATCTCCTGACCATCTCGCTTCCTTATTCAGGGGACCAGCGGTTCCATGCGTTTTTCTAATAAGCAGAGTCCCTAGAGGTGGAGGAAGCCACCATAAAATACTGCACTCTTTCTGGGAACAGAAGAAAGACTCTGCTGCCTTGTTTGCAGGGAGGGAAGGTGTTCTTCCTGATGCTGTGTGTGTTTGCACCACACAGGGGCTGAGGACAGCTTAGGGAAGCCAAGTTTGCATTTAAAAAATGTCGGTCCCAACTTCATAGGTGTGCCCCTCCTCCTGGCTCATCTCCAGCAATATTTCACACATACATCATGTGTAAATACTGCCGTGCGTGTATATGTGTGTACACCAAAGCTAGAGTATACATCCCCCAAGGTAAACCGTGTTTGCCAGGGCTTTGATCTCCCCGGGAGGCTGTCATGACTGGAGTCGGGCCCTGCAGCGCCAGCCGAGGAGAGGAAACCGGACTCTGGCGTTCAAGGCTGGGAGGAGCCCTGCTTCGTCCGTTTCTTTTCAGGCACATGCATAGATAGCATTCACCTGTGACCACAAGTGCTGTAACACGTATGATTTGCCCCAAAAGGTGCCTTTCTCGCCGGTGTGGTACCTTCTGGAGACACTTTACATTTGATCATCTCCAAGTCGTGCTGGATTCCCATGAGCGAGAGAGCAAGAAGCGCTCTCCTCCATTCCCCCTGGTCAATTCGAGCAGCAAAAATGGAAGTGATAATGGACGAAGGAAAAAAGTTTCCTCTCACGAACTCTTACCATTTTAATTCTACTTGGTATCTAGTCTAACTTCTACTTAGGGTCCGGACCAGTGGTTCTCAAACTTGAGCATCAGAATCACTCCAAGGGCTCCAATCACTCTTCACCTACAGCTCACACCTGTCACCCCAGCACTGGGAGGCTGAGGTGGGAGGATCGTTTGAGCCCTGGAGTTCAAGACCAGCCTGGGCAAGTGCAAGACAACATCTCTACAAAAAATTTAAAACTTAGTGGACATAGTGGTGCATGCCTGGAGTCCCAGCTACTCAGGAGGCTGAGGCAGGGGGATCGCTTGAGCCTAAGAGTTCGAGGTTGCAGTGAGTTATGATGACACCATTACACTCCAGCCTAGGTGACAGAGTAAGACTGTATTTCCAAAAAAAAAATGATATCCCTAGGCCTGACCCCACAGTTTCAGACTCGCTCATCTGGTGGTATGGTGCCACCAGATTTGTTTTTCTAAGCCCTCAGGTCCCCAGCTTGGGGACCATACTTTGAGAATCACTGGTTTAGAACATGAGGTTGCAGTGGTCCAAGGTTTTTACATTTTCTATTAAGGAATAGCTAAAAAGAAATCGATTTTTGTTTTTTTTATTTTGGTACTAGTTCAGTCTCTCTGATCGAAAGGGTGACCAGTTCTCCCACTCTGCCCAGAACTGAGGGGTTCTTGGGACATGGGACTTCTAATACCCACACTGGGGAAGTCCTGGGCAAACCAAGAAGAGTTGGTCACCTTAACTGATTAGCTTCCCAAAATGCTCTATCAGCATCGCTGGCGTCTGGCTCGGATGGGAGCTCCCACAGCCCAGCCCCATGGAGCGGCGGTGAGCGTGCTACCCTTGGGTTCCACAGGACACCTCGAATCTGAGGGACACCTGCCATCGACATACAGAGCCAGGCTTCAGAGATGTTCATTCCACCTCATGAGGAGTACCCGGGAGTCACAGCCACCTTAAGTGTGTGGACTTGGGGCACATAGGCTCACGTAGCCAGATAGCTGCCCTGGTCTTCGGTGACACCTGGCTTGCCGGGGACCTGCTGCTGGGGACTCACTGCTCCGCAGAGGCCACGCGCTGGCTGCTCCCTTCCCGCTGCGGCCTTGTCCAGCCAGCTATCGTCACTTCTATCTTTCGAAGGTGGACACGTAAGGGTGCCATTGTTTACCCCGTGGTCACAGATCCCGTACGTGGCAGAACCACAGGCCAAACACTTGTTCTTTTACCACGTGACCCCAAGGAACATTAAATCTGAGTCTCTGTTGTAAGTTCTTGTTCTTCCAACCACTCACGTCTCTTCTTTTGGAGGTGAAGCGGCGCTGGAGTGGAAGGCAGTGGATTTGTTGGCATCAGGGTGCCTGGACTGCGCTTCTGCTTCTTCCAGCTACTGGTTATATAACTTGGGGCGCGTCACCTTTTAACCGCTCTCGGTCTCACTCTCCTCATCTGTGAACTGGACGTAACAATGGCTACCCTGCCTTAGCTTATCTCGAGGAGAAATAGAGCGGTGTTTGTGAAGCTGTCAGTAAGCTCTGGAAGCCTATCCAAATGTGCACACACATGTTGAACCTTCTGTTACTCCAAAAGAAAGATTTGACACATCAGCTTGAGGAATATTTATTTAAGTGGAGGAGAAACAAAGCAATGAAAGTAGCCAGAATTAGCAACAAACAGAAGAAAATTCTCAGGGGCAAGATGGTTCTTCAGCTGGTTTTACAAGGATTAGTAACATGTGACCCCTTTCGCGAGCAGCAAATCGGGGGGCTGGTCGTGGCCTGTGTTCGGGGGGGACTGCTCTCTTGGAGACACGTTCTTTTCCAAGCCACAGATCGCAGGTGTGTGGTGGAAGGCCAGGCCCGAGCCATCACCTGCTCAATGTCAAAGGGGCTCATTACATTTCATTACAGTCGTTTTCTTTTTACTTAAACCCTCAGGAACCCTAGAGCTCTGAGCCAAGGTCGCGGAACAGACTCGCCCTCTTCGCATGCTTTCGTGTCTGCCCCCTGCCTTCCTGTTCCGCTTCCGTTCTGTCTGTCTGTGTGCTGTGTGTCCCGTTCCTCTGTAAGTGGCTGCCTGTAGCTCCATCGTCAAAGCTGGTCCACATGGGACCTCTCATTGTCTTTGTCATCAAACCTTCAACTTAAAAAAGAAGAAGGATGTGATTGTCCCCAGTCAGATGTAGCTTGCTCGTGGGGCCACAGGCTGAGTCACTAGGTTCCAAGCTCTGAATCAGAGTCCGGAGAGGGACACATGGGACTCAGAAGAGGAGGTGCCGGAAGCTCAGAGCACAGGGACCTTATAGGGAAGAGCACACATCTGCTGCCTGCAGCCTTGGGGACTCTGCCAAGAGCTGCCCTCGAACTCCATCCGTCATGGCCATGGTGCTGATGTCAAGAAAGGACTGACCTCATCTGTGACTGTGAAAGTAAGGCTCTGTCACTACCAGTCTCACGTTCAGAAAAGCTGTGGCTTGGATGTCACTGTCATCCCGTACTGTTCTGAAACAGGACACGTAATTGAACCATTCGTATCGAAGGTGTCGCTAGGCCTGGATCGTGCAGTCTTTGCATTAAGGGATCCACGGTTCTGTGCGGGCGATACTCACGTGAGGCCCCAGACTGCGTCACAGCCGTGCATTGGCTCAGAGTCTCCACAGAGGGCTCGGACGCCGTTTATTCCCGAGATGAACTCGCCGAGGAGAGCGACAGCGCTCACCAGCTGGGAGGCTCCTGCGCAGCAGTCTGCCCCTCAGTCCTCTCCACGCCGCTCGCTGAACCGCGATGTCTCGTGGATGAGTGTCCTGGACGTGTCACCGAGGGCCACAGCTGTCAGAGGAGAGGGCCAGCCTCCCACTTCTACCCTCAGGAAAGGTTGGGTTTATAAAAAGCCCATTTGCTCATAGACAGAAGTATGACTCTGTTCTCCGACTGTTTCTTATACAAAAGTAACAAGCAAACAAAAAGAAGTTCAACTTTAGTGGCATCCTCCTCGATAGCGCATTCCTTATCCCGAGAACGTTAGACAATCACACTCGCCAGGCAGAGTTTGCCTTGACTCCTGGTGCACTCAAACTAGATAGGAATCCATAAAAGCAAAAGACATTTTTCATTTGAACAGATGTATGTCCTAATTTAAAAAGTAGTGTATTGCCACAATTATAAAACTCTTTAAGCTTTTTCTATGTTTATGTAACATTCGTGGCATAATTGTTCATTCACTAAATTGTAGGCAGATGAGAAATTTCATTCTGCCAACATTCACTAATCCCATTTCCACGTCCCCATCCTGCTAAAGCAGATCTGATTCCACGGAGCGCACAGGAACACAGGCACGCAGACACACATGTATGTGCACACACATGGGATTAACAGGCCCTTACAAAATATATGTTAGATTTTAATATAATCAGATTATTTTTTTAATAAGCAGCTAAGAAATGGCAAAAGCCTGGCACTGCCATTTATTAGCTATGTGACCTTGGACATGTCACCTGCCTCTCTGAGCCTCAGTTTCTACTTCTATAAAATGCAGATTGTAATGCCTACTTTTTAGGGTTGTTGAAAGAATCCAAAGCAATAGTGGTACATAATAGGTACCTGATAAATGGTACTCTACCATTTTATTTTTAACATGAAAACCTTTTCATTTTTTAACAACCCTAAAATTGAAATCTATCCTAAAATTGATGACATCTAAAACACTGTGGTGTGGATTAATGGGCAGGTTTTTTCTTTCTTAGGGTAGATAAAATAATGGTCCTCTGACAGTCAGTGGCATCTTAAAATCAATGAAAAAGAGTAATTGTCATCGTTATGCTTTGTCAAGTTATCAGAGAAAGTGCCGTGCACATATGTGTTTTAGTAACACTGCCATTCTTCCAACATATTGTTTGTGGCCCGAGAACTTCTCTTTAATGCATTCAGAAGTGCAGTGAATACGAACACAAGCTTTGGAATTGGGGAAACATAGTTTCAGCTCTCAGCCCCGTTACGTACTAGCTACGTAACCTTGGGCAAGTTACTCAACTCTCCAGGTTTCTGTTTCTTCGTATATAAAATGGGAATAATAGTCTTTACTTTGTGGCGTTGTTATAAAGATGAAAATGAGATAAAGTACATAAAACACAGCCTACTCGGGGGGTATGTGGTACGTGCTAAGCAGATGGTAAGGGGAAAAACAAACTAGTAACCGTGCTTGCTGCTAACAGAGCTTCACTCTTTGCCATTTTATTTAATTTTCCTGAAATAAGCAAAACTAATCCAAAGTCAACCCTTGCCAATTTGATGGCCACATTTAGTGAAAAGAAAGGCTAAGCATGGAGGACATCCACTTCCAGCCAAGACAGAGTGACGCACAGGTTTACCCTCCTACCTGAAAGAAGACAAACGAGAAACACAAAACATGGAAAATGATTGTCAGTACACTGGGTATCAGGCAACAGAGGACAGTCGTCTCTGGGACAGAGGAAACAAAGAGGGCGAGCCCTGCAGCTGGCCCGGGTCGCTGCTGGGAGAGTTGACAAGACGCGGCACAGGGACAGGCACTCGGCAGAGTCAGAGAGGAGAGATCGGTCGAGGGCGGCCAGACTGGCCAGAGAGCGGAGGACAGAGGAGGAGAGGAGAGGAGAGGATTGCACAGATTGCTCCAGAGATACATAGAGGTCCCTCGGGTAGCCAGGAGAGAGCTCAGCGACATGTGCGTGTGAGCAAACTGCCTCTTCCACCTTTGGGTGGAAGAGCCACCCGAAAGAGTCAGAGGGGACAGTGCTGAATGTTCACACAGGGCCGGGAATGTCGCCTGCTCTGCCGGCCTGGAAAAGGGCATTGGTCACGGTGTTCAGAGGGTCTTGCCTCTGTAGCAGGGGTTTATTAGTCCTAGATTGGACACTGTTCCCCACCTGCCTAATACATCACAACAGGAAGGCCCGGAAGGACCACACTGCGGCCAAGTAACTTGACTATGTCCCAGAACAAAGTTCAAGAGTATATGTAGGAATACAGAATTATCTACCACCCCACAGGGTACCTTTCACAGTTTATGGCATCCAGGCAAAAATTACCAAGCCTGCAAAGAAGCAGGAAAATGTACCTCTGAAGGAAGAGAAAAAGAACTAATCAACACCAACCCAGAAGTGACACAGATGTTAGAATTAGTGGCAGAGATGTTAAACCAATGTTTGAACTCTATTCCATAGGCTGAGAAAGTTAAATAGAAGGAAGATATAAAGGAGACACTCAAATTGAACTTACAGAGATGAAATCTGTAATATCTGACATGAAAACTAATGGCATATTGGACGTTGCAAAAGAAAAGATTGGTGAACTTGAAGAAACGGCAATAGGGACTGTCCAAAATGAAACACAGAAAAAAAGAATTTTCCAAAAAGTAGAGAATCGGTTCTGGGGACAACTTCAAGTGCCCTAATGTGCATGTAATGGGAGTCCCTGGAAAAGAAGGGAGGACGGAAAAGATATCTGAAGAAGTAATGAGAGAGTGTTTCCAAATTTCATGAAAACTATAAACACAGAGATCTAAGAAGCTCAGCAAACCCCAAGCACAAAAACATGAAGGAAACTATACTGAGGTCCCTTGTAATCAAATAGCACAAAACCAGCGAGGAGAAATTGTTAAAGGCAGCCAGAGGAAAAGACACAATACTTACACAGGAACAAGAATAAGGGTGCCAGCTCTCCATTGTATGATGGTTATATACTTTAATAAAGCTGTTAAAGCAAAACACATTTAAAAATACTGCAACTATACCATATAAAACTGATTTTCTAGTGTGACTTGTAGACTCACTCACTGTTAAGGCAGTTCCCAAAGAGACCCTCCAGACATATTTTGAATCAATCCTGGAATAGGTCATGTCAGACTTCCAAGATGAGTTCTTTAAAAGAAACAATGCTCAATTCATTTGTATGAATATGTGCCCGGTTTTATTTTGATTAACAAAAGCAATCTTTTTACTTTGTGGTCATGCTTTGTATATTCCCTACATGTATTTCAACCTGGCTTCTGTGCTATCGAAAAGCCGATTTGAATATTCATTTACGATTAAGCCAGGTATGGTCCACTTAAGGAAATAATGGCTCTTCTTTAACTTCATTACACTTTTTCAGAAAACATTTATGAAGTGTCCATTTGCATCATACTACAGTATATAAATCCTGTGCTGAGACATCCCCCAAATTAGAATTATAGACAATGGAAAGGCAACTTGGACAAAAACCCTGGAAAGTGAAATCTTTAGAGGACACAAAAGCAAAAGAGAGAAAATTTCTGTGTCAGTGAGTGATGGTCTCTGCCCTGGAGTTTCCAGTTTACTGTGTGGCGTTTGCCAGGAACGTGTTTACTCCTAATAGCCAGTGTCTCATATCAGAAGATACAAATGTATCTGATTCAAAGAGGTGGGCGTAGTTTTTAACCACAATGTCTCTATTTCAGTTCTGTACTGTTTGTGATTCAGGGGGAGTGTCCTCGATTGCTACATTGCTAGGTGACATTAATCATGAGACAGGGCATTTAGAGAATAAAAAGTTACCTTATAATAGTAGCTAGTGAAAGCTTTTAAGTATTCATTGCAAGGTAGTTTTAAAGGCCTACACTCAGTAATTTTATGGGCTGTCTTGGCTCATGTTTGCAGTACTGGGCGAGGAGCAGTCAGATGGAGAGGAAGAGGGAAGTGGTTGATGAATCCTTCCCCAACCAAATGTGAACTGTGGGATCCCACCGCAGGCTGTTCTTTCTGCATCTCTGCGGTGGTTAAAAATATGTATCGGACACAACCAGCAGCTCAGCTTGATAAAAAGAAGACCAGACTGTGCATGCGATGGCACGAAAGTTACAGTTCTAGAGCATCATTTTTCAATACAACTCTCATAACAAGACCATTTTAAAGGAAAGTAATCTTTACAGCAATGATCGTACACATGTACGTTCTCTAATGTCAATTTCAAGTGCTCCCAAGGGCAAATGACAATATTGTTAAAGTCCTGTCGTTTATTTTTCTTCCAAAGCTTATGTGTATTTGTAGAGAGCTGACTTATTATAAATTTGCATTCCTCGAATAGATGCCAGAAGTTTCAAAAGACACTGCCCTCCAAAATCTGCATAAGCCTCAAAAGTGTTAGTGGCTGTCTTTATAGAATCGCTACCATATCTCACCTTGGTGCCCCTAGTGAAGACGATAGCAGCAGCATCTTTAACGGAAACTCAAGAACACAGAGGAGTATAAAGTCCCCCTGTTGGGCCAGTGTTTAAGATGGAGACCTTTCGAGAGCTGTGTTGGATCTGTGGCCCAGCAACTGCAGGTGCACTTTGAGGAACAGGGACAGGTTCCGGAAAAGAACCACAGAGAGGGTATAAAGCAGAAACCCACAAACTTTAGAAAGTGGAGGGAATTGAGTTGCTTGATTGCCGGTGGCAGATCCAAGGAGGAGAAAGGACAGCACTTTGGAGACAGACCTGGGTTCCACTAGGCTCGTCCCGCCCGTGTGACCGCAGCAAGCTGCTGGGTTTCCCTGAGCCTTTTTTCATCTGTGTAACGGGGGCAATACCCACCTTTCAGAGTTCCTGAGACTGTTAGAAATGGTACACGACACACAGCAGGCGCTCAGCAAATGGCATGATTATCTTCGCTGAACCCCCAAAACCTTGGCGTCAACTTGACTCCCCCGTCTCTCACCCCACATCTTATCCATCAGAAACTGTCCACTCATCAGCCTCTGGAGATGAATCCGGGATCCAGCGGGGCTCCCCGCCTTCCCCATCCCCCTGGGGCTGAGCCGCCGTGCCCCTGCTGTGGATTTTTCCATTCCTGCCTCACAGCCTCTGCCCTGGCCCCGCAGCCCATTCTCAAGGCAGCCCCAGAGTGCACTTTTTACGTGAAGCAAGGCCACGTTACCCCTCGCTGAAACCCTCCTGTGGCTTTCCGTCTCACTCAGGATGAAATCCGGAGTCTGTTGGCAGCCTCGCCTTCTCTGCGAACCCCCTCGCTGAGCTCCTCCAGCCACCCCCTGACCTCGCCTCAGGGCACAGACACCTGCTCCGCCCCCAGAAAGCTGGAGGGCAGGGCTGCCCCCTTGCTCCTTCAGTCCCCGTATCAGAGAAACCTCAGCAAAGGGAACCCCACCTCACCCCCTAGCCTGCCTTTTGTGTCCCTGCCACCAGCATGCAAGCTCTCCCTAGTGTCCTGCCCCGTGCCTGGGACACAGAGGTGCTCCCTGGCTGCCTGTGGAGCCCGGCTGAGTTCGCATTGACCCCTGCGCACCGTTGAGGAGAGGCCTGGAATGCAATGGGAAGAGTTCTAGGCTGAAATTCAGAACACCTGGGGCCTGAATTCGAGTGCTGACCTTGATACTTACCACCTGCTTGATCTTGGGCAAGACCTAGACCTAGAACTTGGGCCTCATCCTCCCCCCTGTGAGACGGGGCCTGGGCCACTTCCAGCTCTGAAACGCAAGGAGCCTGTGACGTGCGGGAGAGTCTGGGTAGCAGGTGCTGCCCGGCTGCTCCTGTCTTCCTGATGCTAAAGCTCGAGAGTGTCCAGGAGACAAAGCGGGCAGTTCGGGGTTCTGCTGTGGGAGGAGTTTCTGCCAGCGAGGAGCCAGTAAACCGTGGGGAGGTTACCGTGTAGGTAGGGGTGTCTCTCCGGGCTTTAACCACATTATCTCTATTTCAGTTCTACACTGTTTGTGATTCAGGGGGCGTGTCCTCAATTGCTACGTTGCTAGGTGACATTAATCATGAGAGAGGTCATTCAGAGAATAAAAGTTACTTTGTAATAGTAGCTAGTGACAGCTTTTAAGTATTCATTGCAAGGTGGTTTTAAAGGCCTACACTTAAGTAATTTTATGGGCTGTCTTGGCTCATGTTTGCAGTGTTGGGCGGGGAGCAGTCAGATGGAGAGGTGCCCCTCTTGTCCTGGAGAATATCATAGTCGTGATTTTGCCTAAGACTGGGGATGGAGTTCTAGTCTTACCGTGATTCCAAACATTTTTATCTTCCTTAACTTTAAGTAAACATTATTTGGGATGGAGGAAATGAAGTTTTGCAATACTTCAACAGATGGCGCTGCTGGTAGCTATTATCTGACTATAAAAATAAATTTAATCTTTACTAATTTTAATCATTCATTTTTGAAAAATTTTATTGCACCCTGAGATGATACATTAATTTGGTTAGTCATCTTCCCGGTACCACAGAGTAAATGGTCTTAACCCTTTTGTAGACCCAGCCCTGAAGGCTGGGCAGCTCAGTTTCTAGCGTCGTCTGCATTAACATAGCGCGCGCTTTCCCCCGGCGCTCTCAGAAGACGTGCCAAAATGCTTTAGTTAGAGGAAAAGAAAAGGTCATTTGTATATAAGTACAGTTCGTTTTGGCCTATGACAAATGCAAACCAACCTGGGGAATCTACTTATCTAGATACCTTAAATAGACATGAGTATATTCTTAAATGGCTACACGTACTAAGAAAAATAGTGCCACTGGTCAGTGGGCTCAGACAAAGACGCCTGCCTGCCAGAGTCTAAGGAGAAAGTGTTTTGCCGAAGCCACAGCCAGAGTGCCAGAGATCCCGCTGACGTTCGCTCATCAGCTCTGTCCACCCCTGACCCGCGTTTCCAGCTGGTCTTCCAGCAAGATCGTTCTAATTATGCAGCCATGCACTTGCTTCTGGGTGTGGTTTCCCTGATTGCATACTTAAATGCAGATTAACAAATATTTGGCAGGGTTCCTCCTCTGTGGGAACCAGACAAGTCATAACACCAATTGAACAGTCTACACTGTTGTGCAGGAAAGAGGCCACGTCATCTCGGGTTTCAGAGTGCAGAGCATGAGAAACTTGCTTCAGTTCTGCTCTGCTCTCACAGCCATGTGCCTCCAGCCAGGAAAGGGTTTGTAATGAGGGTTCCAGACGCCTCTTCTCCTGCCACCTCCATACAAGACCCACGGCCAGAAAGAACCAGCCAGAAAGTCCTCAGTGTGGAGCGACTTCTTGTCTCAGAAAATGACTGTATCTTCTGCTCCATGCATGATCGCCCAGGATAGAAAACAAATTGCAACATGGGTATGCCCCTCTGTGCCAAAGACTTCAGAATGTGCTATTCATAAACTTACTGATAAGCTTGAGAAGATTGTTGCAAATTGTTATCTGTTAAAAATTTTAAAAACATTTGGCTGGGAGCCATGATTCATGCCTATAATCTTAGCTTTTTGGGAGGCCAAGGATAGCTTGAGCCCAGGAGTTGGAGGCTGCAGTGAACTATGACCGTGCCACTGTACTCCCAGCTGAGCCGCAGAGCCAGCCCTGTCTCAAAACAAAAATGCATTATTAATTAGCGAGGCTAAGAAATGTTGAGCATCATACTTTTTCTTAACTTGATCTGAAAATCTCTATGTCATGCCCCTCAGTTCCTTCCAGCTTTCCTCTCACTGCATCCTTGCTGCTGAGCGTCACGCCCTGACACCTGCACAGCTCACCTCCCTGTGCTCAGCGCCAGGCCAAGTGGCGAGCCTGGAACTGCTGGTGGAAGAGGGTGGGCCCCGGAGCCTCGGCTCGGAATTTGGGAGCCCGTCCACTTCGGTCTGCAAATGTGAGCACAGTAATCTGTCAGCATAAAAGGAGATGAGGAATATATCATCAGATGGCCTTTTAATTATGTTTTCAGATTAAACAGGTTTCTTTTATTACTAAAGTCACTGAGTGAACAGAGAAATATGTCATTTGTATAGTTGAAAACAAAAGAGTAATAACAGCACGTGGCCCTCCGGTATCACTTTTTATCCAAGTGTCTCAAGGTGCTTTACAATGTTAATTAAGACTCACTACATTTTTTTTTTTAGGTAGGTTAATAGTAAAAAAAAAAAAAAGAGAGAGAGGGAAAGAGGGGCAGTTTTATGCGGTAAATATTTGAAGGAGAAAAACCACACGTAAACTCAGGATCAGCGTGGCTTCAGTGACAGGTAACTGACACAGACTGGCAGAGCTTTGTAATTCTAAATGACAGTTGACAGAGATCAACGGTTTACTCTGTGTATTTACGTGGTGCCGGGTACTGTGCGTGGTGTGACCCCCCAGCTTTAATGAGGAATAATTTATGTAAAATAAAAATTATCCCCTTTCAGCGTACAACTGATGAGTTTTGGCAGTGTATAAACTCAGCCGCGTAACCGCCGCCGCAGCCACGACAGGATGTCGCCAGCACCGCAGAAAACTCCTCCTCCCGCTTTGTAGGCATTCCCTCCCCCAGCACTGCCCTTTGTCTTGGTCACTTTAAGTTTGCCTTTTCTAGAACAGCGTATAAATGGAATCGTTCAGTGTGTGACTTTTGTGTTTGACTTCTTTCACCTAGCCTAAATTTTGTAAACTAGATCTAGGGGGCACAAGTTGACTTCCGTTACACGTATATATTGTACAGTGGTAAGGTCTGGGCTTCTAATGTACCCGCCGTCCAAACAGTGTGCATCGTACCCAGTAGGTAATCGTTCGTCCTTCAGCCCCTCCTCCCTGTTAAGTCTCCAGTGTCCGTCACACCCCTCCCTGCGTGTCCAGTGTCCTCGCACAGCCACGGCTCAGCTCCCACTTACCGGTGAGGACACGCACCAGAAGCCCGATGTCCGAGATTCGCCCACGTTCCCGGCCTGTCAGTGGCCCGTTTCTTTCCCTTGCTGAGCTGTTCCCACCGTAGGACGTGATGCCGCATGTCCATTTACCGCCTGAAGGTCGTTTGGGTTCTTTTCTTTGGAATGATATGAACATTGCTGCTGCGAATAGTCACACACAGGTTTGTGCGGACGTACGTTTTTGTTCCTCTTGGGTAAATGCTTGTGAATGGGATTGCTGGTCCATGTGGGAAGTATGTTTTTAACTTTATAAGACATTGCCAATCTGTTTTCCAAAGTTGCTCAGCCCTTTTGCATTCCCACAGCAACACAGGAGACTTCCACTTGTCCCACATCCTGGTACTTGCATACTCTGTCAGTCAATCCTCGCATCAGTACTATGAAGTTAGGCACTGTTGTTACTATTCCCGTTTTACAGGTGAGGAAACTGAGGCCTAAAGAAAATAAATGTCTTGTGTAGAATGCATAGCTAATAGATGACAGATTCAGGTTTGATGATGCCAAAAACCCACCCTCTTTCTATTACAGTATAAAACTCATACTTAAAGTTAGGAAAACTTCTGTTGATAATCTACAGGATTCTTGAACAGGTGTAAGATGATTAGTTACATGTCAAAAGCCAAATCTACTACTTCATGTCATAAGTTATAAATACAAAGTTGAATATGCAAAAAGAAACTCTTTTTGATTAACTGAAAAACAAATTTATGGAAAACGCGAGTCAGACAAAAGCACCTCTCATGTCTAAAGCTTTTGTTCCCCAAATGAGCATATCATGTTATTTCTAAATAGTAACTGACCTTTGTCTTTGAAAGCCAAGGGGGTAAATAGTCACATCCTATTTGCTGAAGTTGGGAGAAAATCCGGCACCAGAGCCAGGACTCCTGGGCCTCCGTCATTAGCCTTTCTGCTAGAATTGGGTTAAAATGATTTCTCCTTTGTGATAGGGTTTGAGGCAGGTGTCCTAAGACCTTTAACACTAGAGCCGTCAGTGGGGTAAGATGTGTGCTGTCACAAAGACACAGGTCTACCCACAGGTCTCAAATTGGGGTCCTCTAGGACCAGCTAGACCAACAGAGGTGCTACCATTAATTGAATTTAAACATCAGCAGATTCCACAAAAAATCCAGATTCCTGTTTCTGAAAAACTGAAGCCGGTTGACGCTGGGGCACATTCCTCACTGGCTCATCCGCCTGCTGCCGGCCCTGGCCATGCAGTGGTCCCGCCCCCACCGATGGCAAAGGTGCCAGAGCAGCCAGAGGGTGAAAACCTGGGTTCCTTTAATTTGCGAGTCTTTGTGAGCCTGGCTAGAAATGCCACTCTTTGGCTGCCCTCGGCTGCCGGCGTGGTGGGAGTAGAGGGCTGGAGATTTTGGGGTGGAGCTTGTTTGGGCTTGCAGACCCTGCTGGCTTTTCCGTCAAAGGTGTGACATTCTAAGAAGCATGCAGAGATCTTTTGGGACATAGACTCCTTCCTCTCTTTTTTTTTCATATTTGTCTTAGAATAAATTAGAGAATAAAATAAGTGAAACCCATCAAATTACTCATAATTGCTTCTTGGGAAGAGGAAATGTAGGTGTTTAGCAAACATCAAAGTTTTAGAAGAAAAGAACATCTCATAAACCTAGACGTGCGCAATGCGCAAGGCTGGAGGCTTGCAAATGAAGGGATGGTATCTTGGAGCCAGTCTTGTAAATCTGCAAACCATAATCTTTCCACATGAGAAAGAGAGAGAGAGAAATTTCCCTACAAACACACTGAGTGGTTTCTTAACTTCAGACTCACAGCGTGCTCTTTAGTCTCTTTCCGGTGCCTTACCGTGGGGGTCACGAGTAGGATTTGCTGGCCCCACTGCCTGGGGCCCACCCAGGACCTGGTGGGGCACCGCTCTCTGTCAAAAGCCCCCTCTGACAGTCATAGGCTGCTCCTGTCGCGTGCCCAGGTCAGTCCTCCTCACCCAGAGCCACACTCTGGTTTCCATCCTTGTCCTGAGTAGAGAACTTTTCATAATTCCGAACTTTACGATTCCGAACACTGTAGCATTACTTTCTTTGTGCTCTATTCGGGACCCTGCGTGCTAGAACACAGCAGACCGAAAAATAAATGGTTTATACAACCATGTGACAGAACTTGCAGTGTGATGTCATGCATGTCAATTAAGTGGAAGCTTTTGTCACAGTATGACAAGCACCAGCGTGTCTGGGTGGCAGGGTAACAGGTGGCAGGACACTGCCAAGAGGCAGCTATGCAGACACATTCATCTCCTGCGTCAGTACGCACTCTGTGTGCATCACCACTCTGCGGGGTGGCGGCGGTGTGTGTAGGAGTGTGTGTGTGTATGAGACTGTGTTGTGCGCACGTGTGAGCGTGTGTGTGTGTGTGTGTGTGTGTGTGTGTGTGCACGTATATGGATGTGAGTGTGTCTTGCTTCTTTCTTTTTAGCTCCTTTCTAAGAAGGCCGTGGTGAACGTGAGCTGCCTGAGAGAGCAGACCACGTATTGCATTCTCTAGCCCATATGTGACTTTTCCTTAGGAAACACCATCCAGGGTAGTGCGTCATGAAAAGCAGCCTTTCAGATTACATATATCAGTTTCAGAAGTGACGAGCACCATTGGGCATCGACTGGGCACCAGGCCCTGTTATAACAAGACACCTTTGCAGTCTTATTTCTGTAGTTTGCCCAGTAGGGCACATCCTGGACAAAAGTAATTATCAGGGAAACCACTGTGTGTCTCTGGCAGCTCCAATGATGCACCTGGAACAGACTCCATCCATGGCACTTTGCCTTTGCAAGCTCCTTTAACATGAGGGTCTCCAGGGGCCTTATCGGCGTGACATTGCTTTTTGTTGCCCAGCTACCAAGGGAGGCAGGCACCATTCCCAAATGAGAGAAGCCAGGCCACGGGACAGCATCAGAACCAAAGTCTGATCTGAGGCTTAGGCCGTCTGGTACTTTGGAAGGCAGAAGGTGTGAGAGGAGACACAGCAATCCAGGCAAAGGGATTCTGATAGTTGGGGGTGGGACCCCAAAACATTTAAATCTTGATATGGGTCAGGACCCCATGTATTCACTGTCCCTCAGCTTCCTACCTGTCCTGTTCATTAAGCTGACTCCCCGGAGCTTTGCGGGGTGCTGGAGGGAGGCAGGCTAATGAGGGCGCGCGTGTCAAGTATCTGTGTGAGCCACGGAGAATGTCTCGTGAGTGAAATTCACCTCTGAGGCCTGCTGATGGCAGTTTTTGAACATCTGGATGTCGAATACAGTATATTCTCTTAGGCGGTAGGATCTTCTCTTTGTGACCAACTGAAAATGTAATCTACAAAGTAAGCACGATTTCAGCTTACGACACCTAGCCTGATGTGTGAAATCACAGACCAGTTGAAATCCATGATCAATCGGGCAGGTATTCGTGCAATATAGCTGTGGCTTATCCAGGCTGTGACATCCAAGAACAATATATTCCATTGTCAATCTTTTATTTTGTTTTCTTTCCTTTTTTTCCCTTGTCTCCAGGAGACCAATTAATTGTTCAAAGGTAATATATAGAGGAGATTTCAAGAGCATTTACTTTGGCACAATCTCTTCCCCTTTGTGGTCTGGCTAACAATAAAGCTAAAATTTGTTTTGTAATGACAATTCCAGTTGGACTGGAATCCCTTTGAAGTTCCTGCAGTTTGCTGTTGTGAGAGCTCAAGATATTATTTGACTGCAATAAAACACTCTCTGTGTATTATCAAAATATGGTACACACTGAACTGTAGCAACTTGCAGTGGCCTCTACTCCGGCATGAGTAGAGGTGTCCTCCATGAGTGGAGCACATAGCACGTAAGGATGAGAGTTTTCCTCACTCTGTTTGGTGTTTGGTCATTACTCCATGGGCCATTCATGGATCTGAACCTCCTTGCAAGGTTGACACAGCAAGTGTAAGGAGCAGAGAGCAAATCTGAACAAACCGACGAGATTAGCCCGGGCACTGCCTGGCCTAATCACGGAGACAGAGCATCATGCCAGTTGTCGTTTTTTTGTGGGTTTTGCTTTGGGGGGGGGTTGTTGTTGTTATTGTTGAGACAAGAGTATCACTCTGTTGCCCAGGCTAGAGTGCAGTGGTGTCAGCCTAGCTCACAGCAACCTCTAACTCCTGGGCTCGAGTGGTCCTCCTGCCTCAGCCTCCTGAGTAGCTGGGACTACAGGCGCATACCACAACGCCCGGCTATTTTTTTTTTTCTATTTTTAGTTGCCCAGCTAATTTTTTTCTATTTTTAGTAGAGATGGGGTCTTCCCCTTGCTCAGGTTGATCTCGAACTCCTGAGCTCAAGCGATCCTCCCACCTTGGCCTCCCACAGTGCCAGGATGACAGGCGAGAGCCACCGCCGGCCCTACCGTGTCAGCTGCTGTAAAGGTTCAGCTTCTCAGCTCTTGCGTCAGCTGACCTAAATTTTGTAATGATGTTGTCACCTCTAAATAAATTGTCCTGGTCTCTATTTATATTTTAAAACTCTTTCCCTCCATGACCTGAAACAGTCCGTATACTTCAGGGCTGTTTGCACAGGTTTGAAGCCAGTGCCAAAGTTAGGCTTCACACGGGTTTCTGCCTCCAGGACCTCAGCACAGAAGTACTGATAACTGCCGTCTGTCTACTCTCCACACAGACGCACAAGCAAAGTAGTATCTTCCTCGGTTTGCGCAGAGAGTGTGTGTGTGAGAGAGAGAATACTGTGTGTGTGTGCACGTGCGTGTTTGTGGTTATGTAAATCTGAGAAGCAGCTTTTGTCTGGGGTTGTTTTGGTAAAAGTCACTCATTTAATCAGTATGCTCTTTTGCTATCAGAATCATATTCCAGGGATCAGAATGTGCAGAGACTGAACCTTACTTAAGACAAATATGATACCCTTCTAGTGTCTAGCAACATCGGTAACCAGGCTGTGTTCCATTGCTTGTGTAAATGAAAATATTTAAAGGTTTTTTTAATAAGTTTAAATGATCAAAAGAGATGCCTAAAAATATATTTTGGCACAGGGAAATCCCTCTTACAGGAATTTATAAATATGTCATGTGGAAAGGTAATTACAAAATTTATTTTACTCTTTTATCTCTGACTGAATCTTAAGTTAAAATGTTCTATCTGTAACCCAGTCTGGTTTGTGCTGCTATTACTGCCTTATGTGTTACCTTTCCATGCGTGATCTGAGTTGCATTTACTTGAGGAGAAGAAATTAAAAATCCACCAGCTGCAGCCCAACATGTAAGGAGCAAGGAAGGCAACACTCCAACCTCACAAGAAGAAGAAAGCGGAACACACTGAAAATCAGCAGCTCTTCCTAGATCCATTAGATAATCAAGGTTACCGGGCAAATGCTTCCCTCTCCCCGCAAGTTGGAGAGAGAGAGGAACGCAAAGAATCAGAACTGACAGGAGCAGAACCTGCCCCTGGAGCCAGCATGGGGGGACAATGGACTGATTGCTGCAGACTGAGTGTGGACCGGCCTGAGAGATCAAAACTCGTGCCCAGAGCATTCTGTTCTCCTTAACAAAGGCCTTCTCTCAGGGAAAGCTACTTACCAGAGCCTACTGATGGGGGAAAGGGAAACACCTGACTCAAGCCCCCTCTATCCCTCTTGTCTCACTGAAGGGGGAGAGCAGAAAGCTGAGAAGTGCTTGTGACGGTCACAGCCTAGGGATACAGACTCACTATAAAAATGGGAACTAATCATAGGCTTACAGACCACGCGCCCTCCCCACACACCTCGCCGCCGCGCCAGCAGGGTCCTGTGCAATGACGGATCACAGCCGAAAGAACTGCCAGCCTCAGACTGCTTAAGATTTAAGAAGGGATCTCTAGGGAAATCCAGAGACAAAAAGGGAAACAAAAAGAAGGACACTGGAGGAACTTGTAGCCTCCAATACAGCTGTAGCAAACAGTAAGCACAGCCTGTCTTCCAGCCAGGGAAACGGAACCTCACGCTAGAGGCCTGTGGACCTCAGTTTCTTTAACCTGATACATCGTTCCAGCTTTCAACTGCAAGGCATGCTGAAAAACCAACAAAACAAAACAAAACACAGTCTGAAGAGACAAAGCAAGCGTCAGACCAGATTCAGGTACAGGTGAGATTTTGGAATTATCTGACTGGAAATGTAAAATAGCTGTGATTCTACACTAGAAGCTCTCTAATGGAAATGAAGATGGCATGCAAGGGTGATGTAAGCAGAGAGGTGGAAACTCTAAGAAAGAATCAAAGGAAAATGCTAAAAATAAAAAACACTGTAACAGAAATGAAGAATGCCTTGAATGGGCTCATCAGCAGGCTGGATTCGGCCAAGGAAAGCTTGAAGATATGTCAGTAGAAACTTCCAAAACTGAAAAGCAAGGAGAAAAAGAATGGAAAAAAATGAACAGAATATCCAAGAACTGTAGGACAATTACAAAAGATGTAACATATACATAGTGGGAATATTAGAATGAGAATAGAGTGAGAAAAAAATAGAAGAAAGATTTGAAGAAAAAAGTGGCTGAGAATTTTCCACCTATATACTGTCAATAATAAACCCACTTTAAAGTAAAAGCACAGATAGATGAAAAGTAAAGGGATGGAGAACACTTCATGGACAGTTGCTAACACTAATCAAAAGAAAATTTAAGTGGCTGTATTAATTTCCGACAGGGTAGACTGCAGAATAGAAAATTATCAAGGACAAAGAGGGGCATTACATAACGATAATGAGGTGAATTCTTCAAGAAAACGTAACAATCCTTAATGCATGCACCTAAGAATGGCGTGCCAAAGTACATGAGGCAAAAACTGATACAACTGCAAAGAGAAATAGACAAGTCCCCTATTATAGTTGTAGATTTTAATACCCTTCGGTCAGTGATAGACAGATCCACCAGACAGAAAATAAGGAAGGATGTAATTGAACTGAATGTCACTCGTTAATCAAATGGATCTAATGGACATTTGTAGAATAGTTCATCCAACAGCAACAGAATACTCATTCTTTTCAAACTCACATGAAATATGCACTGAGAGAGACCATATTCCGGGCCATACAATGCACCTTAACAAATTTAAAAGAATAGAAATCATTTGACCTGTGCTATCAGACCCCTATGGAATTAAACTAGAAATCAATAACGGAAAAGTAGCTGGGAAATCCAAAAATATTTGTTGATTGACTGATATACTTCTAAATAACACATTGGTCAAAGAATTATCAAGATAAATTTTAAAATATTTTGAACTAAATGAAAGCAAAAATAAAACTAATCAAAATTTGTGGGATGCTATAAAAGTAGTACTTAAGGGGAAATTTATATCATCGAATGCATATATTAGAAAAGAAAAATATCTAAAATCAATAATCTGAGCTTCTACCTTAGGAAACTAGACAAAAGAACAGCAAATTAAATCCAAAGTAAACAGAAGAAAAGACATAAAAACCTGAACAGAAATCAATAAAAATGAAAACAGGAAATTAATATAAAAATCAATAACTCAAAAGCTTGTTCTTTAAAAGATCAATGAAATTGATAAACCACTAGTCAGGCTAACCAAAAAAAAACAAAGACACAAATTACTAATATCAGAAAATGAGAGAGGTCCCATTTGAAATCCTAAACCTCATTTGCTGTCACCAACATTCGAGCCACTGGTGGACCAGCTGCTGTGGGCTGACCGCTGGTTTGTTTCATGCTGTGTCTGAAATACAGAGTGGGATCAGGAATTGGCTGGCACGTTCCGAATCCCCGCTGAAATGCCCGGCTGGGGGTAGCAGGGAGCGCAGAGCCAGCAATAAGATGTGTTTTCTGACACGCCCAGAAAGGATGCCAGGGAGCAATCTTCTCTCCAGCCCTGTGACATTCCAGCTTCTGACGAGCAGGGCTTGGAAAGCATCTCAGGGCAGTTTCCTAAGAAAGGGTCAGTAGAATGCAGCATGGGACAGGGCACGGTTAACCCCAGAAGTTCATGGCACCACTGCTCCATTGCCTGCTGACGTGTTTGGATTCTCTGGAAGTCCCATTTTAACAGGAGGGTTTTCACTTTCTGGGAAGGTACTAAGTCTGGTGATGAAATTGTTTCTCACTCCCATGTGAATCCCCTTAACCAATCTTAGAATTCTCTCCCAGCGTCAGGATTTTGCTTATTAAGGAAACCAGACATCACGAATGCCTCTTTCTACACTAATCGTAAAGATGTAAACAGTGGCAGAGAACCCTAGGCATAAAGCTGGAAATTTCGCAGACTTTTGCTTCTGAGAATCACCACTGTACTGAGAGAACTACACAAAACACTTGGTCTGTGTCTATTTATGCGTGCCCACGCAGTCACGCACGCGCACACACGCACACACCACCGAGTCGATGGTCACGGACCGCGTTCTATCACAGCCACCCAGCTCTCTCCACCTGCCCTCACCCGTGCCTTCCGCTCCGTTCTTCCCCGGCCTCTCCCGTCACACACCAGGCTCAGGCAGCAGGACGCTTTGTCACGTGGGAAAGCACAGCGCGGCAGTGGCTTCCGGCTTGCTGGTGCAGCACAGGTGACCGCACACTCACCGTCCCCAAAGCCAGACCAGAATGCAGTTGTCTTGGTGGCTACTGGGCATTGTCTACTCCCGGACAAAATGTTTTGTAGAAATACAATAGGAAAGTGTGTGGTGGTGTTGGATCTGCAGATTTGCGTATTTTTCATTTATCTTAGACATGTTTAGGAATGCACAAAATGCTTACCTCTCAAACCATAAGAATATCATTAATTCAGTGTTTCTGTTTATTTACTTAGTGGCTTACATGTATACGTTTGTGACTATAAGCCCAGAAAATAATGCCCTTCATTAGGAGTAGCCTTTTGTGGTGGGGTGGGTTGGACGTGTTGCTTTTGGACCGATCATGGTGGGGCCTCCCGCAAGAGCAGCCCAGCAGGAAAGCTGTCTTCAGTTGCTTGCTTACTCTGAACCGGGCATCAGGTGAGAAGCAGCCTCTTAAACACATGCACCAACATGAATGTGTCTGTAAACTCATAATTGAGAGTGATAAGCTTGCCACCAGGCTCTGACAGGCTGGCATCTGTGTAGGTCACAGGTTGCTAAGAGAGGTAAGCTCAGTCCCCTAATTGACACCTTGCAGCAGTTATATTGTTCGGGGGGCCTTCGCAGGTTACTGTGGTTTGCAGGGGAACTGCTATCAGATCTTTGCCTGAGTCTCAAGCCTTCTGAAGGCCCCCAGGGTTGCTGGGAGGTGAGCAACATGGAAATGAGCTTCATTGTCTAGAATTTCGAAAAGCCCCGCAGCTACTCGGTGACAGCAAAACTCTGAGCAGAAGTCTGCCCGGGCGAGGGGGAGCCATGAACAACTTGTAAGAGGTGTGGTTCATAGGATCCAGCCTCAGAGCAAGAGTTCTCATGTTTTCAGAATGAAGATGCATTTTTTTAAGGTGCACTAGTACTTACCCCAGGCCATGGTTTGACCTACAGATGACTTCAGCTTTCGGAACCGTGGAATGCAGAATGAAAACTAAAAATGTAGTTGAAGACAAAAGGCACGAGGAGATGATTATCTCTCTAGTGCTACTGAACTATCACCTTGGGAAGACCGTCTTTACAGAGAATAAGTTTATTAACTTTTCTCATTTTAAATGTCCTTTTTAATTATAAAGCCACTTGGAAAATATTCTAGCTTTTCGTGTTTTTTCTCTATCTCATCCTGGTATAGATAAAGCAATCCCTTTTAAATATCTGAGTTGCTCATTAATTAAGAAAAACTAAATGTCAGTTACCAGTCACAATGTCTCAAAAACACAAATTCCACATTCCAGCACATGTCACCTTAAGTGGAAAAGGTTTGTGTAATTACAGAAAGTTTCCCTAAAGCACGCTCTTCTCACTTCTAGTTTAGGTGAAAAAAACAAAGAAACAGAACCACTTGATTTTGAAATAGCTCTTTCAAACTAAGGCAGGAAAAATACTACTCTGGAAAGCTGTGTGCAAAGCCTGCGAACAGCGCGTCCCTTCTTGCCCCTGGTCCTCATTGCGAACGTTTCCCGCCCTCCCACCCCGGTCCTGGAGGGAGGCTTTCCTGTCCCAACTGAGTCCAGTCTCGCTGGAGGCTCCCAGGAGGCTTGATGGGAGTCTCCAAACCTCGCTCAACATCTCCCGGCACCTGCGCGCTAAGGAGACCTTCCCACGGCCCACCCAGCCCCTCTTGATGAGGTCACCTGGCCGTCGCGGGAAAGGCAGGACCGCTCTTGGTGGCAGGCCCCTGCTTCCACGTGGAGGCGGCTGAGCTTGCCGTGAAGAGCTGCAAAATGTGGCAGCCTCATCTCCAACACCCCACGTTCATGGCGGAGCACGCGACGCGTGTCGTTTTGTTTTATTGACGTGGTGTTATTCACCAAGTGCACTTTCTCTCTAAACGACATTTCATACATTTGTTGAACCCTAAAGATGCAACGAGCCTCAAAGGCGACTGAGTCCGAAGTGGTCTGAGAGAGGACGCGCCTTGGGAGCTTGGAATCGGAGGGGCAGAGCCGGAGAGAACCCGGGGTGCACACGAGGAGCCCCGCGGAAGCTCAGGAAGTTGCCAGAAGCTCCCTGCGGCCTGATGCAAAGCCCGGTCCCTGCCCTGCCGGGCCTGCCTCAGGATTTCCCCCCCAGCCACGAACTTGATATCTTTTCTGCCTCTTCCTTCTCAAGAGAGGAATTATAATACTTCTACTCAGGCTCCCAAGACATTTGACAGAGTTTTCTTAGACTTCGGCATTAGATTTTAAGGTGACAAAGAGTTGTTCACTAGTTAAAGCAAGATGGAACTGAGTTAGAACCATGTGCCATTCGAGCCTGTCCCGCGTGGTCAGGTTCAGTGTGAAAACCCCTTTGGCAACTCACTGGCCTTGTTTTCCTGAGCTGATGCCTCGGGGCTTGATTTGGCCAAAATCAAATGACACGTTGATTTGTCTAATTACACATCTTTACGCATATTCCAGGAAACTTTATTTCTAAATTAATAGCATTTTTTTCCTTTTAATGGGGAATATTCTGTTTCAATGTTTGGTTTCCTTTTTCCCCCATGTCTCTTAAAATATTTATGTGTTCTATGTAACTTTTATAATTTATAATTCAAAGATATCTTTATCCTACTGATAAGACATATTTCAAAGTAATTTCTATGTGAGTTTATAAATCTTATAATCATACATTATGTGCTCTCCAATGTCCTATTTGAGCATTTTAACAGAAAGTAACAGTATCCTACTTATTTGGAAGCTAAGCTACAAAGTGACTGAATAATCTTTTTATACAAAACAACAGAAAATAAATGATCGCTTCCAATGTTGGTCTTCTCTTTTGAAACAGCCTTACATTGAAGTATATTTGTTTATAAAACATACATATATTTTTACATTTTATCGAACATCTAAGTTTCCATCATTTGAAATATTACAAACCAATAACAACGTCACATCACTATCTTCACTCATCCTGGGGCATGCGTGTAGTGCAGACTTTGCTGGAATGTCAGCTACGTGTGATGTGCAGAGACTTATGATAGCACGATCTAAAATGTTTGAATGGGAAGAGAGTCCCAGTCTTCATTAGAAGGAACGTAACCAGGATAGTAAATATGTTCGATTCCTCTTAAAATGTCCCAGTTAGTGATAAGTGGGACACATTTTTTTCATTTTTGATTGGAATGGCCACCTTAAACATTTGAGAAAGAAGAAAAAAGTAATAAAAATATGTCACTTAAAAAAATGTCGAAGTATTTCAGACCAACGGCTGCCCATTCCACGCTGCCACCGTACCAGCTGGTCTTCAGAAAGGTCTGTCACCGTCAATTTTTCATTTTTAAAGGATTTTAATTCTTTCAGCATGTTCATATGGTTTTATAAAGCCCCAGATACCCAGCAAATCCCCTCGGTGTTGTAAGACAAGATTGCTGTTAGAAAATGTTTAGGCTTAGTCAGCTTCTTCTCACCGCTGACTTCACGAGGGGCCCTGGGAAATGGTGTTTATACTGAGCTTAAATTGATAGGCCAAGTTTAATGCAATCGGGTCAAAGGTACAACTGCTTAGCCGGTCTCATCAACCACTCAGGTTTCAGCATGGGTTTATAAAGAGAGGTCTGTGATGATAACATCTGGCTGCCTGAGCGTGACTGCATTTTGCCTACTGTGATTGAATGCAGTTTAATGGTGGGAGGAGAAAACCTAGGGCAATTTCATTCTTGAATTAGGGTCCAGATAGATAAGGCAAAGTGGTGGACTTTGATCAGTCTGGGTCTGGCCATCTGCAAGACTGTTGAGCAGACTTGATCTTTCATCCCTTCCCGCCACCACCCTCGAAGATGATGCTCCTCTCTGGGTCCATGGCAGAGGCCCAGTGTGGGCACTGCTGCTCTAGGCCTGGGTCAGTCCACACTCGGTCCTGCTGTTTGGTGTTGCTCATCTCACTAGGCTCTGACTTGTTGCTCTGTGAGGACTCCAAGGGTGCTAGAGCTCAGCAGAAAACCCAGGACCCTGTCCTGAGGGGTGCTTCCTAAATGGCTATTGACCAGCTGGAAGAGTTGATGAAACCCACGGCTAGACAGAGGCGGGTAGAAAGCTGGTGCCCATCTCAGTTCTTGTTGTCAACAGAAAAGAAGTGAGGAAGTTACTTCCCAGTCTCCACCATCGTTCCAGTTACAGGGACAATGTGACCTTGAGGACCAAAATGTAAACGTGTCATAAGTCAGCTGTAGACAGGATAGGAGAAGCCTGCTGCACAGCTCCACCGGTGAGGCAGCAATTCAGACTGTAGCCCAGGGTCCGAGGGTCCTTTGCGTTCTGTGGAAACTCAGTGAATTCCGTTACTGACCCCATCACTATCACATGAAACGCTGACTGTGTACGTACAATTTCGTGTCGCTTAAGGTCTTTTATAGCCTTCCTTACTTTACCTTTGGACCATTGATTACCTGTATAAACTGTTACATTTGTAAGAACTTCCTTTTAACCCCAGCCAGCAGGTAGGCAAACACTGGTACAGGTAGGCCGAGAGGGGGGAGGACGGTCAGTTCTCTGCACTTAGAACTTGCCATGTTTGCTCCTCAAAAGGAAATGCTCTTGGTCTTGGTGCTTCTTCAGAACCAGCAGGAGAGGAGGCCTGGCCCACCAGATCCGCAGGTCAAATGAGGAGGACGCAGGAGAGGAGGGAGGCGGGCGTCGTGGTGCAGGGAGAGGGTCGAGGGCAGAGCCGAGCTCCCACCTAGGCCCCAGCACTGCCTGAGCCTTGGGGACTCGCAGAGCCTTTGCTTCTTTATCCACAACACGGGGCAGACGCCTAACCTTTTACTTCACGCGCTTATCCCTGCAGCTTAGGACATGCGACAGGGAGGCGTGTGAAAGCCCCTCTGTAGACTGGACGCCCTACCCCAGTGAAGTGCCGTTGTCACTCTTCCACTGATGGCCCACTTGGCTGCACCTGTTAGTGTGCCCAGAGGTCAAGGTTTACTCCTGTAAGTCACTGAAATTAGGAATACGGTTCCCAGAAGGAAATACAGTCTACCTGTCATAGGACTCAACTTGGTATGCCAAATCCAGACACACCAAACAGATGCATTAAGATGATATTTACAAAGCAGTCCTTATTCGAGCTCAGTGGGGTCTTTTCCGCAGAGCGGGCTTCCTAGCCGCACTTAGGACATAATTATATGCGCACAGGCTCAGCTTTTCCAGGGCTGTAGCCATTGGGCGAAGCAAGGCACGCGTGTGACCCTCGCCTTCACCCCGGCGCTGCCTGTGGACGCGGGAACATGCAGCCGGCAGACAGAGGAGGGACGGGCTCCTGTCCTGGGCCTGGTGGAAGAGGAAAACCAAGATGCCAAAACAGCAGCGAAACTTCCTGCCCTGTACATATCCCTGTCAGATGCTCACTCCTGCCCTGGAAGAACAAAGCAGGGAGGGAACACATGAAATAAACCAAAGAGAAGTCCGTATTCTCCGTTGCGCTAGCAAGCCGAGGCTCTGGCCCCTTCTCCTTGTACGTTCCTACTGCGCCGTCGCTTTTGAGTATTCTCAGGCTGGCCCATTACCTCGCTCACACGTGGACTCGAAACCCTAAAGTAACTGTGGTTATGCTCTTAAAAGCATAAGCCACCTTTGAATACAGTGGCCAAAGGGACATGCAAAGCCGACTGTGTGTGCAGAAGGATTTGTATTAAATATGTTTACACAGCACGTGTGTCTCGTGTACGTGATCCCGATGAACACTGTTGAATTAAAGTGTGTTAATTTTACAGTTAGGATGATTTCCCTCTACCTTGGATATCGAGGTATGCCTACACCTGGGATATCAAGGAGATTTTTTAAAATTTCTACCTACATGTGCAGCCTCTTTACTGCTATACAGGCACTAGGGTTTTCCCAGTTAAATATGATGCTTAAACATTAAACATTAGCATTTCTCCCAGTTGTTAGGACAGAACTGCAGCTGACCAGGGAATAGTTTACCCGAGTTTACTTCAGTGTGACAGCCACGCAGGAAATCACTGGTCTATCAGCCTCACACTGGAGACAGCCCACGTTCAGCTTCCTTGCGGCTGCCTGCGGTGCAGTGCAGGGCGGGCCAGGCGTGAGCGTCGGGAACACCGAGAATGGGACTCCCGTGCCGCTCGGGTCTCTCAGGAGAACGACTCCCGTCCCCTGGGAGAGTAAACTCCCAGCCTCCCCACGCGCGAATGGTGAAGCGGTGAGAGCGCACCTCAACCCCACGCTTGGTGACACGCACGGCGGCGTTACGGGGGCAGGCTGGGGAGGCCGGGGTCCCGGGGGCACCCGAGATGCACGGATGATCCAGAAATCTCCGAGGCCAACAGGTTGGCCCAGACTTCTATTAGTTTTGACCAAAGGCTGATACATGGTCAAGTAGCAAAGAGCAGACTCTTGATCTTAAAAAGAAATTATAGAGATCCCAAGAGTTGGTTTTTAGAGTAAGAATAGGTAACATTTCAGAATTAATTTGATAAAAAAGAATCACCGAAGTAAAATTTGACTGGATTACTTTTTATCTTATTGTAAACAACTTTTAGCCTAATATTAATGATGATTATAAAGAAACTATAATAGGTGGTGAATACATAACAATTCTTACGGGGAGCTTACTGGGTGCCTGGGATTGCAAAGTCACCTCCTCTTAGGGTGCTCACATTCTAGCGGGACAGCATGGACCACAAACGCAGGAGTAGCACGTCACCTGGAGATTGATGCTATGAAGAAAAACAGGATGCTGGTGGTCCAGGAAGGCCTCTCTAATAACAAGACATCTCAGCAGAGCCATGAAGGGTGTGAGGGAGCAGGCCATGCAGGTAGATCTTCAGGGGAAGGGTGTTCCAGACAAAGGGGGCACACGTGCAAAGGCCCTGTGGCAGGTGTATGCTTTGCAGTTGAAGGAACGGTAGTGGGACCAGTGTGCCTAGCACAGAGTGAGCAAGGGCTGGAGGGGGAGAAGGAGTGGGAGAAAAAGCCACAGGCTTGTCACATAAGGTGCAGCAGGCCAGCATTAGGGTTTGGAGTTCCAGCGTGTGTGAGAAGGAGAGCTTGGAGTTGCTCTCATGGGGAGCACGCCAGTGTGACTTGCATTCGTAAAAGCATCGCTCTGCTGCTATGGGAGGAACTCTGTAGGAGAAACAGGGCAAGCAGGAAAGCAGATTTCCTGCTATTCTAGAAGAAATGATAGGTAAATTCCTTGTAGGGAACGTTGGGAAGTTTCGATTAAGTCGGTGAGAAGAGGTGGTTTCAGGGTGCTTTGGAGGAGGAGGCCCCACAGTCAAACTGAGCTGGGAAGGGAAGCAGCGGCTGACTTTTCTGAGCCACCTCTAGTCTGCTCCTGTGTGACCCGCCTGCGGCGGTTCTGAGCTCTCCGCGCTCCCATCATTTCCCAGCATCCCTAACAAAGATTTCAAAGACATCCTGAGTTGAATTTCTCTCCCTTTTCCTTTTCCATGCATGTTCTAGAAAAGCTGTACTCCAGCCCTAAACATTATATTTGAGCAGTGGATTCTATGAAAATAAGAAATTCTGTTTTAGGTTCGACATCTCCCTGAAGATCACCTTTGAAAGGAAAGGGTCAAACCTCTCATACATGAGGAAGGTTTTAGTAAAATAAATAAGTGCAAACCTATACCCTCGTTCTGACTGTCTTGTTGCGAGGAAGACCGTCACAGGCTGTGGAGGTTTTGCTTCTGAATCCTTGCTCATTCGCATATTCGAGAAACTTCCATTCATCCCCGAAGTGGCATTCCTCCCGGCAGCGCCCGGGCATCCGGGCAGGAGGGAACACTAAACATTATGCAGCAGGAAGCCCCAAAGTTCTGTTTCTGTCAAATAACCAGGAAAATGTTGCAGCGACTTCTTTCATCTTTTTTGAGGAGTCGAAGCAGTTTCCTTGGCTCTCGTGACAGTGTGTGCGTCGTGCGTGCTGTTTTCTCCGTGGTGTTCCAGTGCGTCGCCCCGAGAGGCTCAGCCTGGATTCCCAGGGAGGCGCTGGCCTGCGATGGGCTGGAACTGCCCTTCTCCGAGCCTGCGTCCTCAGGCCAGCGCACTTCTCCGTCTGGGAACGTTCATCCTCGGACGCCGGGTCACCCAGGCCACGGTTTCGGAATTCGGAGCCGAGGTGCCGCTGCCATTTCTACGGCGTCTCCCGGTCTGCGCCCTCTGGCTGTCCTGGCGGCCTTTGTGCCCTGATGTCTGTCGCGGTGCCCGGCATCCTCACCTGCCTCACGTGGTGTGGGATGGCCGCCGTCACCCAGGCCCGGCTTGATTCTAACTCTGCCTGAAAATTGGCACCGTTTCCTCCACTTCCCATTCTTAAGGATAAAAATGAAGCGATACTCACCTGGGGGCTGACTTGGGACCGCGTGCGTGCGGTGAGGCGCCCGGGGCACAGAAGGTTCGCGAGAGGTGCCGGTTCCCGGCTGCCACCTCCCCAGCCGCGCACGTTCCTTCCAGCCACCCGGCTCTCCTCCCTCCTCCCGGCGCCTGCGGTCGCCAGGACAGGTCGCCATTCACGACCCACAGTGCACGGGTCCTCCTAGAGCACCTCCTCCATTACCCCAGCGTAGGTTTCTGTCCTGTCCTTTTTAATGACCCTTGGAAGGACAGACCCCTCCTGCCCACGCCTCCTCCATTTTCTCCTGCCTGTCATTCGACCTTCAGCTGTGACTTCTGACATCAGCTGCCGGCCTGCCTGGGCCGTGCCTTCCAGCCAGTGGGCTTCCCCAGGTCGCAGGGGGCGCTGCAGCTGGACAGGGCAGTGAGCGCCCTTGCTCTCAGTCGAGCTCTTACTAACTCTTCTTGGTCGGAACATGATTGAGGGGGAGTGGGACAGGGCCCAGCCGGCAGCCCGGCCCCTCTGACCGCTTGTCAGCAGGTCGCGCAGGCGAGGGCCGGGCAGCGGACGAGCCCACGGACCCACCTGCGCGTGCACGTTGGATCAGGCGCTTCTAATCGACATTCCTGGACCCATTCAGGCTTGTTGTGGGGCCTCAAGCAAGCCACTTAACCGGTCTTTTTCCTTATATGTCAAGTGGAGATAATAATACTTAACGACTTCGCAGGGGTGTAGTGTACATTAATTAATTAATGTTTGTAAAGTGCTTTGAAGATGCAAAGCTGCCTAAGTGTTTAAGTATTCTGATGATAGTCCTTGTGTATTATTAGAACCTTCCCAGGTTCCTGGACCATCACTCACCGATTACAACCGGGATCTAATAGCACCTGCTGTGCAATCCAGGCAGGGATCTAAGGTACTACCCCCAAGAATTTAACTCAAATGGATTTATAATTTGAAAAAGATGTCAGTGAGGCCTGTGCCCAAACGTCAGGCCAGTTACAGGGCTGCCTAGCAATTTTCCAGAAGCTGGGAGGACGGCATCACGGTGTTTGCTGCAAATGGTGCTCGCTGTAATTGCTTTCATCTTTTATGTGGTGCTGCTCGAATACAGATTGAAAACTGCTCGCTGGGACTTGCGGTCTGCTCAGGCCATATCTCAAGGTCAAGATGGGAGAAAATGGAGGCCGTCTGGTGTGACGAGTACTGATTTACTTATAAATCCGTGGAACTACGCTGGGAAGAGAGAGAGCTGCTAACATACTTGTCTTCTAGGCAGCTCTGAAGATCCCAGGGCTGTGCGTGATATTTTCTGCCAGCCCTCTGGTGTGGCCGCATCTATTTTTAAAAGACGTCATAGTGGGATTTGGGTTTTAGGTTTGTGACCGCTGTCTTCCATAACATCATATTGCCTGTATCTCACAAATCAAACAGATCGGGGGAACTCAGATACTAGACGTCACTAATCAAAGTAGAATAGTGCATTCTCGAATCTTGGTAGAGATCTGGCTTCTAGTTGATCTGGGGCATTCACGGAGTAACTACACGCCGGTGTTTTGCAGCTGTGATCACACCCCGCCCGGTGACTCGAACCACGTGATTCCTGCACGTCCTTGGTGCTGGCACACGGCATTGTCTCCTGCTGGACGTGCCACCTGTCCTCCCAGCCTCTCTGGACAGTGCATCCTATGTCTGCAATACTTTCACAGTTTCAGAAAGCTGAAGTGGCATTCTTAGTTTTTCTGGGTCCTCTGTGCTATTTTTGCTCCTTTTGGATGTCAGGTGCTATCAACCTGAGACACTAAGATCCCCACTCTTCAAGTTTAGTATGAAGTATTAACTTCCAACTATTCAAACTCCCATAGCTGAAGTCGTAGGCTTTACCTTAAAAAAAATTATTCCAGACCCCGTAGGACCCCGTGGAATTTAATTGGCCTGTGAGTCGGTGGCTTTACCTGGCCTATTCCGTGTCTATCACCCGGACCTGCTTAGCTTTCCAGGCGTGCTTCAGCCAGGAAGTCCGAGCGTGTACGTACAGCAGCAAGCACGTCGTTGTCTTGAAGGTGCTACTTACGCACCTGCTTGAAGAACACAAACAGGCCCTTTGGGCTGGGCACGGCGTGACGCACAGCTAGGGCACGCAGCCACGCACGCGCCACTCTGACCGAACGTCCGAGTCCGGGCCGTCAGGACTTCCTTTCGCGACGCGCCACAGAGAGAGCCCAAGTTTAAAGAAGACTCCCCTTTTCTGGTTAACATATGTTAACTTGCCAGAGAAATAAATTGAGTTTAAAATAGATGTTATTTTTTTAACTGGACATTATGCAATAATTATGACCATCCCTTTGCCAGAGGCTCTCTTCAGTTTCCTGAATAACAAAGTCTTTTTCAGTGATTCGGTGTTCTTAAAGGCCTTCTGAAGTTTACTGTGATGAACTGTCAGAGTGAAAAGTGTCCACTCCCTTAAACAGATTTATTATGCCTGGAACATCATATGGGGATGGAGGACGGCCCCTGAGAGGAGCCTGCCCCTGCCTTGTTGCCCTCTCGTGGTGCCCTGTGGCCTGCCGCGGGCTCGCTGTCACCACCGGCCAATCCTTCCTCGCCATCCAGCCCCTGGATCTATCTGGCAGGCACCTGGATGTTGCTCTTGGTCGGCACCTAACCACGGCCAAAGCAGGGTACCCAGGCTGTGACTGAGAGGATCATTAGGATTTAATGATCTTACAAGACAGGACTGCCCGAGAGATGCGCTTTAGTTAAAACTGCTTCCCAGTGGGATCTCACTGGGGTGAGAGTGTTCGAAGTGTTCTAAAGTTCGTTTATGATGACGGGTGCCTAACTTGGTAAGGTTACTGCATGCGGGCCATTGAACTGCACAGTTGAAATGAGTGAATGATACGATATGTAAAACAGGCAACAATGACATGGTAAAAAAAAAAGTCTCGCCCCCAGCACATAGATCTCCCCATCCCCAGTGGCCTTCCCAGCCTCCCCGCCCCACACCCCACCAAGCCAGCAGCAGCTGTTTGGCCCCAGTGGTGAGGGGTTGGCCACTAGCTCACACGGCCGCCATTTCCACTCTGAGAGTTGTTATTAGAAAGTCGTTTGGGGTTTTTTCTGTTAAACTAAAATCTGCCTCCGTGTAACTTCTGCATACATCCGCCCCGCGCAGGCCCATCCCTGCCCTCGTGAGAGTGGCTGGGGGTCCCTGGACGACGCTCGGGTGGCCCCATGCCCCGCCCTGGGGTTCTCTTCTCTAAGCAAACTCTAATTGCATCTCCCTGTTCCTTTCATCGCAAGCTTGGCGGCGGTGACAACGCCATGCCGGCAAGGTGACTTCAGTCAAGACGTCCTTCCCAAGCCTGTGCCTCAGGCCCCGTGAGCAGAAAGTTGAGCTAAATCATCTCTCAGGTGCTTTAAACATTCCCAATTCTATGTTTTCAGACAAAGAATTATGAATGTATATGCTGATTTTTTTAATCTTACTCTGAAAGTATGTTTTTATCTTACTATAAAAGTGTTCTTTAAAAAAAGAATATAATTAACCATGCAGAGAAACCGATGTTTTTCTTCACAATCAGTAGACTTCATGCGAGTGCGTGCGTCGCTTGGTAGAGGAGGCGTCTGATAGCAGCGGAGAGCTCGCTCTCCACGTGTCCGCGATGCCTGTCGTGCGTTCCCACGTGGCAAAGGTGGTCATAGCCCTGGGCTCTGCAGGGGTGGGCGTGGAGTGGCCAGCAGTCAGCAGGGCTGTCCTGTACGTTCCTCGGCGGGGTCCGAGGGGAAAAGCCATAAGTAAAACCAGGCTTCACAAATGGAAGCTGCAGCTTTGAAACAATAAACAAGCTGAAGAGTCCTCACTGGAGAGGCAACTGCTGGGTGCTAATTGGTATTTTCCCCTAAATCCCCAAGAAGAGACGGCACTGCGCACACCTTCAGTGTGGGGAACAGTGCCGTGCATGGAGTCGGTTCCCGATGGACCATCTTAATCGGAGAGAAGACAAATGACCCTCAAAATAATGTCTTTCCATTTAGAATTCAGGGGCACGTTTTCTAGATAATCATTTAGGTATCTATTTGCAAACACACACCCCGGCACTCCCAGCCTGTGAGTTGTTCCATGAGAACGCTCCAGAAGCACTGAGCACAGGACTGCACAGAGCGCCCGGCCCCGGCCCAGGCCTGCGCGCTGCTGTCCGCAGAGCTCCCTCGCTTTAGAAAAGAAGGGGAGGGTTGCTCAGTACAGCCACGTGACTTTTGTGCGTATATGCTTGAGTTCTTTGTTACAGGGACCTTTTTATGAGTAAAGAATGAAATTAATGACAGAATTTCGCTTAGCTCTCCAGGGAGAGAGAAAGTGGGTGGGCTAGGAATCGGTGAACGGGGGGCCCCTGCCCCCGACTATCGTGTCTGTCAAATGTTCCGCGGCGCCCAGGTAGCCGCTGCTCCTGAAGGAATACTAAGGACAGGAAACCTGGTCTCGCTCCACAAACTCGGGCAGCGAAAGAGCCGTGTGAACGCCAGTTAATAAATGCCGAGGGCTGTTTCTAACAATAGAGGCCATCGGTGTCCTGCTTGAAAGCATTCCTAAGCCAGTCACTGCTGTAAAATAATACAGAAAACCGGCATTTTTATTGCAAGATGAGTTACCGTGGAGTGGTTGTCTGCTGGCTCATCTGGTTTTTATGATCCGCGATGTAACTGTCATATTAAGACCCGACCGGCTGTCTTCGGGCTCAGCCTCTCTCGTTTCAGCACCTGCCCAAGCGCATAAGCACCACTTCCAGCCCCGAGGCTAACGGGCTGTGTCTGCGGGCCTGGGCCAGCCGGTTCGGCGGCGGCGCTGTCCACCCGTGCCCGCCCCGTGCCCTTCTCCCTTCATACCTCACTCTCGCGTGGGGCTGGGGAAGAACGTCTGTGAAGCAGAGACTCCATCGTCACGGACGTCAGGCTTGTCAGGAGTCTGGTGGCATCCTGTGTGAGGATTTCCTGGTCAGATATACGTGAACCGGTCAAGAGGACCCGGCTCCCAGGGAGCCCCCTCTGCAAGCGGACAGGGCAGAGGGCCCTGGGTGAGACGTGGCCCTGGCCGGGCTGCACCTGCTGCCTCCCAGCCCACCCCAGGGAGCCTCCGGCAGGGTCTCTGGGAGGCCGGTGGCTACGCAGGGACAGATTGCCTCCCGCAGGGGCCCCTGGAAGGGATGCTCGGCCTTTCTGCAGAACAGCGCACGCCAGGGACCTGCAGTTCTTTGCCCCGCGGTGTCTCAGGTGCGCAGTAGAGAGAAGCACGGCGTGCAGCCAGGAGCACGCCCAGATCAGCAGGATGTAGACCGATGTTTTCTAGCAGTCAGATCAGTCCCGTCCCTCCGTACACTGATTCACCATTCACAGATGTTACCTCATTGGAGCCTGAATCTGTGATTCGTGGTGGTAGATCTGTCTGGGGAACAGAGTGAAAGAAAAGAGTGGGGCAAAAAACAGTTTTCCAAGATGAATAAATTGCTTCCTCATTGACCAGAAAAAGAGGTAAATCTGGGTCTAATTTAGCACCTCCAGCTGTAACTGACTGGCGGTAGCAACGCTCTCTCCAGAGTGGTGCAGCTGCGTGGCTCTGCTCCCTCGGACCTCAGCACATGCTTCAGATACGCCACTGCTCCCCAAGCAAAACCGCACTCTGGGGGACGGTTATGACATCTCCAAAGTCCAAGCACCGGTGCCCGGAGACCACTGACTCCTCAGGCATTCGTTTTCTGTTTTTAGAAAATTTTCATTAACCTTACCTGAAAAATTGGCCAAGTCGTCTTAGAAAATTAATGTCATCAGTTCAGATAATTAATTTGCATAAGTAAGATCTAACCTAATGCGCCTGCAGGTGATGTCATATGGAGGCCAACGTCCCGGGTTTCACCCGCGCTCTGTGTCACCTCAGCCTGGTGGCTCACTTCCCTGAATTTTGGCCTCTGCGTGTGTACTCTGGGCGGTGGGGTGAGCCTGACATACTGGTCTGACCCTGACTCTGAGGACCATATCGTCGAGGCGTGTAACATGCGCTGTGGCCAAGTGAGAACCCTCTGAATTGCTGGATCTGGGGGTGTATGTGGAGGTTCACTGTGCTCTTCTTTCTAGTTTTGTGTTAAAAATGTGACAGGCCTTCGACCTGAAAAAAAAACACTAATGTAAATATTTTACATAAGTAGGACAATTTTTCAATTAAAGAATATACACATGTTAGTATATGTGTCAGAATCAGAATCCGTGCATTCATCCCTATACATTTTTTGCTTTTTCTTTGTTTGCAGAGATTTTCCAGCTTTATTATTGTCTTCGAAATACTAGGTTGTTTTGTTTTGTTTGTTTTGAGATAGGGTCTCACTGTGTCTCCCAGGTAGAGTGCAGTGGCATCATCAGAGCTCACTGCAGCCTCAAACTCCTGGGCTCAAGTGATCCTCCTGCCTCAGCCTCCCAATGTCCTACGATTACAGGTGTGAACCACCACGCCTGGCCCCCTACATATTTTTTTTAAATTCGGCTCATCGAGTTCCCACGATGTAATCAACACTGTGCTAGGTGCTAATGAGACAACGATTAAGGCTCGGATACCCCTTAAAGAAGTAGGTCTATTGTGACATTTTTTTGAAAAGTGTATTTTATAAAACTTATACTTTTAATCTTTTTTTGAATAGATAAAGGAGAGTTAGTGATTCGGTATAATGATGATTTATTTATTTTTAAGTTAAGTGTTAGTGGAGCACTTTTTTAAATTGTGGCAAAAGGCAAGTGAAATTTGCCATCCTAAGCATGTTCAAGTTTGCAATTCAGTGACATCAAGTACATTCACCTTGTGCAGCCGTCACCACCATCCGTCTCCAGGACTGTTTGCATCTGGCAAAAGGGAAACTCTACCCGTTAAACTGACTCCCCATTTCTCCTGCACCAAGCCCTGGCAACCACCATTCTTTCTATTTCTGAATGTGACTACTCTAGGCACCTCATATAAATGGAACCATAGAGTATTTGCCATTTGTAACAGGCTTATTTCACTTAGCATGATGTATACAAGGTTTATTTATGTTGTAGCATTTGTCTGAATTTGCTTCCTCCTTAAGGCTGAATAATATTTCATTGTATATATGGACCACATTGTGTTTATTCACTTGTCCATCAGTGGACACATGGGCTGCCTCCACATTTTGGCTATTTTGAATAATGGTCATGTAAATATGGGTATACAAACATCTGTTCAATGTTCTGCTTTCCAGTTTTTTTAGTTAAAGGTCCAGAAGTGGAACTGCTGGATCACATGGTAAATCTATGGATAATTTTTTGAGGAAACGCCATACTGTTTTCCATAATGGCTGCATAATTTTACATTCCAATCACCAATGCACAAAGATTCCAGTTTCTACACATTATTGCCAACACTTGTTATTTTCTGTTTTTTCTTTAGATGACCATCCTAATGGGTATGAGATGGTATCTCACTGTGGTTTTGATTTGCACTTTCCTAGTGAGTAGTGATGCTGAGCATCTTTTCATTTGCTTTTTGTCCATTCCTATATATTCTATGGAGAAATGTCTTTTCAAGTGATTTGCCCATTTTTATTTGTTTTTTGTTGTTAAGTTGCAGAATTTCTTTATATAGTACATTCTGAATATTAACCCCGTATCAGATACGTAATTTGCGCATATTTTCTCCCATTCTGTAGGTTGCCTCTTCACTCTATTGATTGTGTCCTTTGATGCGCAGCAGCTTTACATTTTGATGTAGTTCAATTTATCTATTTTTACTTTCGTTGCCTGTACTTTTGGTGTCATATCCAAGAAATCATTGCTAAATCCAATGTCATGAAGCTTTTCTCCTATATTTTCTTCTAAGAGTTTTATAGTTTTAGATCTTACATTTAGGTCTTTAATATGTTTTGACTTGATTTTTTTAAATTTTCAGATATGAAGGTGTACAAATGTTTTTGTTACATGGATACCTTATATAAATGCTTAAGTTGGGGCTTTTAGTATGGCCATCACTAGAATAATGTTCATTGTACCCAATAAGTAAGTTCTCACCCTTTACTCCCTCCTCCCCTCCTCCCTTCTTGGATTCTAATGACTTTTTTTTTTTTTTTTGAGACAGAGTCACCCCAGGTAGAGTGCAGTGGTGTCATCATAGCTAACTGTAACCTCAAACTCCTGGGCTCAAGCAATCCTCCTGCCTCAGCCTCCTGGGTAGCTGGAACTACAGGTGCTCACCACCACACCTGGATAATTTTTTCTATTTTTGGTAGGGATGGGGTCTCACTCTAGCTCAGGCTGGTTTTGAACTCCTGGCCTCAAGTGATCCTCCCACCTCCACTTCCCAAAGTGCTAGGATTACATGCTTGAGCCACCATGCCCAGCCCCAATGGCCTTTATACTTCATTGTGCCCATGTATGCCCAGTATTCAGTTCCCAATTAGCAGAGGATACATGTGGTGTTTGTTTCTCTATTCTGGAGATACTTTAGGTTACTAATCTCCATTTCCAACCAAGTTGCTGAAAAAGACATTAATTTATTCCTTTTTATGGCTGAGTAGTATTCCATGGTGTATATATGCATATAGCATATATACACACACATATATATGTGTATATATACATATGTATGTATTTATACACATGCACACACACACACACACACACACACACACACACCACATTTTCTTTATCCACTCATGAATTGATGGGCACTTAGGTTGGTTCCACATCTTTGCAATTGTGAATTGTGCTGTGATAAACATTTGAGTACAGGTGTCTTTTTGGTAAAATGACTTCTTTTCCTTTGGGTAGATACCCAGTAGTGGGATTGCTGGATCCTAATGGAAAGTCTACTTTTATTTCTTTGAGGAATCTCCATACTGTTTCCTATAGAGGTTGTACTAATTTACAGTCCCATGAACTGTGTATAAACATTCCTTTCTGTCTGCATCCAAGCCAACATCTATTGTTTTTTCACTTTTTAATAATGGTCATTCTGACAGGAGTAAGGTGGTATCTCATTGTGGTTTTAATTTGCATTTGCCTTATAATTAGTGATATTAAGCATTTTTTCATGTTTCTTGACCATTTGTCTACCTTTTGAAAAACTTCTGTTCATGTCTTTTGCCCCACTTTTTTTTGTAGATCAGTTTTGTCTTTTAATACAAGTGTTTCATTACAGAAAATTTTAAACAAATATAAAATGAACAAAATAGTATAACAGACCTGTCACCCAGCTTCAACAACTACCAGTCACGTGCCATTTTCGTTTCATCTGTCCCTCAACCCATTCCCTGCCCTCTCACTTTATTACTTGTTTAGTTCTTTTTTTCATGAGGTGTAAGATATACCCACATTGAAAGGCACAAATCTTAACTGTACAGTTTAGACAAATAAATATAGCCATATAACTTTCACCCCTTTTCAGAGTAGAATATTTTCATCATTCCCAGAAAAAAATTCCCTTGTGTTCCTTCCCAGCCAATTTGTTCCTCCCCCAGAGGAAGGCTGTGATTTTTTTTTTTTTTTTGCCTGAAGTTCATTTGCTCTATGAACTTACGTATCCTTGGTTCTTCTCCCTGTGGTGTCTCATCCTCCAGGAGGCCAACGTGGGCTGCTTGCCACGGACAGGGCAGTGTTCTGAAAGAACACACGATACGTATTCTTTTGTGTCCAGTACCTCAGCATGTTTGTGAGATTCATCATAGGTTATTCCTTTGTATTGCCGAATAGTATTCCGCTGCGTGAACGCCCTGCAATTTGTTCGTACATTTTCCTATTGCTGCACATTTGGGTTATTTCCTGTTTGGGCCTATTATGACTAAAGAGTCTATGAACATCTCCTATAAATACTTTTTTATGCTCTGCCTAATTCCTTTATTATTAGAAGTGACACAATTTTGCAGTTTTTTAGTAGTTTCTCCAGGGATTACAATGTGCTTCTTTAACGTTATCACAGCCTATTTACAGTTAACGTTGCACTATTTTAATAAATGTAAAATATAAAAACTCTACTACAAAACAGTACTGTTATCTTCTATCCTTTGTGCTTCTGTTGCCATGAATTTTACATCTGCGCATGTTATAAACCCCGCAATACAGTGTTAGTATTTTGCTTTAGTCATGGGTCTTTTAAATAAATTAAGAAAAAAGAGATATTTAGAAGTATTTTCAGGGATATACTTCAAGGCCATGGACATGTACTGTTTCTCCTTTAAGTTTTACCTACAATTTTTGCAATCGTCAATGAATCATATTGGATAATTTCTATTGTTGTGTCCTTGAGCTCTTTCTTCTACTGTTTCTTATCTGCTGATAAGCCCAATGGGAAATATTTTATTTCATCATCTTTCTGTTTGGTTCTTTTTTATAATTCTATTTCTCGTCGATTTTCCACATCTGTTCATTTATTATGAAGAATATTTTCTTTTACCACTTTGAACATATTTATAATAGCCATTTTCAAATTCTTGTCTACTAATTGCAACATCCTAGACATCTTTGGAGTAGTTTCTATTGCCTGCATTTTGTCTTATGAATGAATTACATTTTATGTTTCTTCATACATCTCATAATTTTTTCAATTGAATACAAGAAAATATTAATGATATTTATAGAGACTCTGGATTCTGTTGTATTCCTTTTGAGAGTATCATTATTTTTTATAGTAGGGAATTAACTTGACAGGATTTAAACTTCAATCCTTATCTCCCCTACAGTGAACATAGCTGAAATTCTCATTCAGTTCTTTCATCTTCCAAATGCTGTTTTTAGACTGGGGTGTCCTACCCATATATACGTCAAACATCCAACAATTATTTGAAGGAAACCTATATACCTTTTGATATATACCCCTTGTGGCTCCCTTTCTTCCAGAATTTCTCCCTGAACTTTCCAGTTGCTCTGCCAGCCCCAAAACATATCCTCTGACACCAGAATTAAGAACGGTTTTTTGCATACCAGGCCATGTACAGATTGTGAAGTACTTTGAATCTTTTGCCCACTTTTTAATGGGATTGTTCATTTTTTTCTTGTTGGTTTGTTTGAGTTCTTTGTAGATTTTGGATATTAGCTCTTCAGGGGATGTATAGTTTGCGAATCTTTTCTCCCCTTCTGTAGGTTGTCTATTTACTCTTTCGATTATTTCTTTTGCTGTGCAGAAGCTTTTTAATTTAACTAAGTCTAATTTATTTATTTTTGTTGTTGCTATATTTGTTTCGGGGGCCTTAGTCATAAATTCTTTGTCTAGGCTGATGTCCAAGAAGAGTTTTTCCTATGTTTTCTTCTAGAATTTTTATGGTTTCATGCCTTACATTTAAGTCTTTTATCTGTTTTTGAATTAAATTTTGTATATGGTCAGAGAGAGGGGTCCTGTTTCATTCTTCTATGTATGGCTATCCAGTTTTCCCAGCACCATGTATTGAATAAGGCTTCCTTTCCCCAGTGTATGTTCTTGTGATATTCTTTGTCAAAGATCAAAGATGGTTGTAGGTAGATGGTTTTATTTCTGGGTTCTCCATTCTGTCCCATTGGTCTGTGTCTCTACTTGTATACCATTATCATGCTGTTTTGGTTACTATAGCCCTGTAATATAATTAGAAGTCAAATAATGTGATGCCTCCAGATTTGTTCTTTTTGCTTAAGATTGTTTTGGCTATTTGGGCTCTTTTTGGTTCCAAATGAAGCTTAGGATTACTTTTTCTAGATCTATGAAATATGATGTTGGTATTTTGATGGGAATTGGATTGAATCTTTAAATCACTTTGGGCAATATGGACATTTTAACAATGTTGATAAAGAATGGCTACACCTGCTCACTTTTGCTTTCCATTTGTGTGGAATTTTTTTTCTCATCTATTTACCTTGAGTCTGTGCAAGTCCTTGTGAATTCGATATGTTTCTTGGAGACAGCACATACTTGGTGTATGTTTTTTCATCCATTCAGCCAGTTTCTGTCTTTTAAGTGGAGCAGTAAGACCGTTCTTATTCAGTGTTAGTGTTGATATGTGGGATACTCTTCTGTTCCTCATGTTGGATGATACCTTGTTGTTTTGTTTTCTCTTTTGTGCTACTATTTTATAAGATCTGTGAGCTTTAACTTTTGGGTGTTTATATACCTGTGGGTATCTGTTGTGTTGTTTCATGTATAATGCAGTTCTGAGTATTGCCTGTAGAGCAGATCTAGTAGTGACAAATTCCCTTAGTGTTTGCATGTCTGGACATGTGTTTATTTCTCCATCATTTATGCAGTTTATTTTTTCAGGATACAAAAGTCTTGATTAGCAATTGTTTTGTTTAAGAAGACTAAAAATGGTGCCCCAATCCCTTCTGGCTTGTAAAGTCTCTACTGAGAAGTCTGCAGTTAGTCTGATGGGTTTTCCTTTGTAGATTAGTTGTTGCTTACATCTTGCTGCTTGTAGAATTTTCTCCTTCATTTTGACTTTGGCAAAGTTGATGATTATGTGTCCTGGCAATGTCCTATTTGCTATGAATCTTCCTGGTGTTTGATGACCATTTTGTATCTTGATATCTGAATCTCTGGTGATACCAGGGAAGTTTTCTTCAATAATTCTCTCAAATAAGTCATCCATGCTTTTTGCCTTTTTTCCTTCTCCCTCAGGAATACCTGTAATTTGTACATTGGTCCACTTCTCATAGTCCCATATTTCTGAGTGATTGTTTATTCTTTATTCATTTTTCTGCATCTTTTTTCTGCATTCATTTTTCTGACTGGGTTAGTTCAAGAGCGTTATCTTCAGGCTCTGGAATTCTTTCTTTTGATTGGTCTAATCTGTTGCTGAAGCTTTTTGCAATGTTTTGAAATTATCTAAATGACTCTTGCATTTCTTTAAGTTCTAGTATAGTCTTTATTATGTTGTCTAGCTCTTTAACAACTTTTTCATCTTTTTCATTGATGTCCTGAAACATTTTTTAGGCTTCTTTTTGTTGGTTTTCAACTTTCTTTTCAATCCCATTCATCTTATTTGCCATCCATATACTAAATTCCATTTCTGACATTTTGATAATTGACTTTTGGTTGGGGTCCATTGATGTAAATCCGTTGTGATCCCTTGGGGGTGTCAAACTAGCTTGTTTTTTCATGTTACCAGAGCTCTGCTGGTTTATTCTCATCTGAATCCTCTTCTCTCAGCTCAGGGCTGATATGTTTGCAGCACATCTGTTTTCCTTTGCTGGAAACTCACCTACTTAGTGAGAAGAAGTAGAGGTCCCTAGATGGTGCTTTTATGACTTACCCTGGAAGATTGACCTAGCAGGGGAAGGGTGGATTCACTGAGAGCCTGTAATGCAGCTGATCTGTGTTGTCCTGTTCCCCTATGATTGTCACAGTCTAAGCTGATGCTAGGTGATCGTCATGTGGAGTAGTGAATTGTTCCTCAGGCCGCTGTTGGAAGCTCGGGTTGGGGGCTAGGAGAGTCCCTCTCTACAGAGGCTGATGTTGTGGGAGATTGCTCTGCCCGGTCTCCATGCAGTGGTGACAGTAGCAGCTGGACAAGGCTATCTAGCCAGTGGACATGGGTATCAGGGCTGAGGGTGTTCGCACCAACTGGATCAAAGTGCAATGGCAGCTCAAGACTAGCAGGTCACTGGCAGAGTGTTGGACCATGAGGGTAGTTCCCACCAGGCAGCTGGTGGGAGCCACAGGGCAGAGCCACAGGGCATGGCAGTGGCACTAGAGCCTTGTGCATGGGGCACAGGGCCTAGCATTGGCAGGGAAGCCTCAGGGCAGGGCCTAGGAGCCCAAGGAAGCAGGGCAGCCTGTGAGCTGGGGCCACATGCACAGCAGCAGTGCTAGAACCTCAGGAGTGGAGCCACATGATCCAGTGATGATGCTGGAGCCTTGGGATCGGCTCAGGCAACAGCATAAGAACCACAGGTGCAGAGCCATGGGCCAGGTGGCAGCTTAGGGATCAGAGGGGCAAGTCCATGAGGCTGGGCCACTGGGCAGCCAGAGCTCTCTTGTGCCCAGTCCCACAAAGGCAGCCACCACAGGGCTTCTCAGGTGGCATCTGTGGCCCAGTCTGTTTAGATCCCCTGTGGGAGAAGGGGTTCTCGGCTCCCTGTCATGGGGTGTTTGAGAGTGTCCACTCTCCTGCTCCCTCCTCAGCCAGCCTGGGGGATGCAGAGGCATCTGCAGCAAAGCCAAGCCCTGTGTAGACCTGTTGCTCTGGACCTGAGAGCTCAGAATGGCATCAGTTGCAGTAACCTGAGAACAGGAGCCTCTAGGTCCCTGCTGTGCCCACTCTCTGGTGCAATGTCGCTGCACAGACTACAAGCTCCCTGATCAGTCTGGAGATCTGCAGTGGTTGGGAGGACCCCTCACAGCTGGGCTGCAGTGTCTATGCGGGGAGTGCATTGCCCCAGGACTCTCTCCTCCTGCCCTTCCCTACATGTGGACGCCTCTTCCAGGTACCTTGTGATCTTGCCAAGTGGATCTCCCTGCCACCTTCTCCTTCACTGTGAATGTCCCCTGTCATTTCTCCAGTGATTCACATGCTCTTTTCAAGAAGGTCCATCCATAGGTGGACATCCACCCACAACTTTCGATCCTCTCCTTGAGAGTGGTGTGCACAGTTAGCTTCTAGTCTGCCATCTTGCCTCTCCTTCTCCAATTTATTTTTGTATATGATGTAAGGCAAAGGTCCAGCTTTATTCTTTTGCTTATGGATATTCAGTTTTCCTAGGACCATTTGTTGCAGAGACTGTTCTTTCCCCATTGTGTGGTCTTGGAACCCTTGTTGAAATCAATTGACCATGAATGTAAGGGTTAATTTCTGGGCTCTCTATTCCATCTTTTGGTCTATACGTCTGTCTTTATGCTGGTACAACTGTTGTGATTACTGTATCTTTGTAGTAAGTTTTGAAATCAGGACATGTGAGACCTCCAACTTTGTTCTTCAAGATTGTTTTAGCTATTCAGGGTCCCTTGAGATTCCATGTAAAGTTTAGAATGGAGTTCTATTTCTGCAAAAACACCACTGGAATTTTGATAGGGATTGTTTTGAATCCGTAGGTCACTTTGGGTATGAGCTTTACTACCCCAACAATAGTAAGTCTGCCAGTCCATGAACACAGAATGTCTTTCCATTTATCTGGGTCTTTTGCACTTGGTTTTGAAGGCCCTTTATAAGTGCAGCACCATCTTTGGTTAGGGAAAAAAGAAAAATTTAATCTTTATCCTACTGCAGCTTATAGTCCAGGTTCAACAGTAAGAAAAGTGATAGACATAGATCAAGAGTTTAGAAAAGAGTGACACCTGTATCTCCAGGCCATGCCGTGGGTATCTGAAAGGAAGGCCTGTCTCTGTTCTCAGTGAGGCTGCCAAGTGTTAGAACCCATGGGAGGCCACCAGGGGTGGCACAAGCCAGGTCTCCAGTGGGTTGGTGACCTGGACAACTGCAAGTGGCCTGGAAGGCCAAAATACAGCACAGATAAACCAAGGGGGACTTAAAGCAGACATGGGTCACCTAGGCAGGGTGCGAAGAAGGCCAGGGCGGCACCCATGTGAGTACAGCAGCCTGTGCACAGACAACAAGCAGAGAAAGGGCATGCAGCAGAATACACACAGGGGGGAGACCTTAAACAGGGTCTGCGGTGGCCAAAGAAACATCCAGGTTATTAAGAATAATCTTCTTAGAAGCTTTCTCCTGATCTCAGATCTCCCAGTTCTATAAAAACAAAGCTCAGATTAACATTTCTCAGCTCTGCACTGCTGCCGGTAGAGATGGCACCGTACGAGGAGCTTTCAGTCCCCAGCGCGTCCCGTGCACAGAATAGCCCCATGAGCACGTGACTTTGAAGTTCATAGTTTTTTCTCTAATGCATGCTTGAAACAAGGCATCTGGGCAGTTACACGTTTAGAACAGGAAGGAAGAATAAATACTCTCATTTATCAAGTGTCAGGTCTAGAGACTTTCATACTTATAACTCTGCAGGGTAGGAATCTCAGTTTCCATCCAAGGATGAAGAAGTCAGAACAGAGATCATCTCAGAGTAGTAAAAACTGAACAGTCAATGCTTGTGTGAAACCAACCAAAGGCTCACGTCTTCGTCTACTGTCTCCCAGGGCAGAGATGGAGCAAGGGTACAAATCTGGCTTCAGAATGACTTCCTGGACAGGGTGAGCCAAGTGTGTCCAAGGCCTGGGCACAGACTCCCACAGCTGCTCTTCTGCTTTAAGGAGGGTGTACACACAGTAGGGCTGGAGCCCTGGTGACACAGGACCCAGAAATCAAGACTCCCTGTGCAGCTAAGAAGGATGTTCCAGGAGAACATCTACCTCCCTTCTCTGTTGGGAGAGGAAGGTCCAGAAATGCTAACCCCAGACAGTGTGCACGAGAAGGCTCATGGGAGATGCTGGGCTGGGCCACAGTGAACCGTGCCAGACTGCGGCTCCCTTAGACAAGCCGACTCTTTGAACTTGTCATTGAGTTTTCCTGCCCTCCCTGACAGGCATGAGCCGAAGACACAGTGAGAAGGAGCCACAGGGGTGTATGTCGCCACAGGCACAGGGCTGCCCAGCCAGACCGAGCAAGGGCCACGCTCCTGGTGGCCGTGAGGCTCAGCGTGGCCGTCATCATTCAGATCACTGCTCGGAGGGGTGGGCGTACCTGCTCGAGGCCAAGCCCAGTTTCCGTCCCGGGAAGGGCTCGAGAAAACCCTCGCCTGTCTTCGTTGTGGAGCTGACCCTGCCTCTCGGGGGCACGGCAGGGTGGCTGGGTAGTTTTGTTTCATTCATCTCGTTTGCTTTTCCATGTATTAATAACAAGATTCTGTAAATCATTTAATCAGTGGACAGCAAGGGTTAAGAGGGTTTTTCCTCCGTGTTTGATAAGTGAAATGAAGTAAGAATTGGTAGGAGAATCCTTTGAGTGATTCGGGTTCTGCCCTTACTAATGGACCCTGGCATGTTTCACGCATTGTCCTTAAAAGGGTGCCACTCTGCCAGGCCGTCTAATGGGACACTCTGGGAGGGTGCTGTAGGACGAAAGGAGTCTCTCATGTTTTTACAAAAAGAAATTAGCATAGAATTCCTGGTCGGTTTTTTCCTTGGCAGGAGCTGGATCAGAGGGGAGCTGCCCGAGCTGTGTGTGCGAGTTAATCCTTTCAGTGTCTTCGTGGGTGGTGGCTGCCTTGACAATTAAAACTCTCTGTGCTATCGGTGCGGCTGTTGGTGCTGTGGACACCAGTCTCTGTGAGATGGACCAGGAAAGGAAAGGCTACAGTCTCAGAGCTGTGTGGCTGAGGGAGCTCTACATGATTAAATTCAACGTTGTCACTTTACACCTGAAGAGAGTGAGGCCCACAGAAGTCATTCCTTGGCCGAGGTCAGACACCTGGGTAGTCTCTTAGGAAGTTACTTTCGAAGGTGAGATGCAGATTCACTGGCCGGGAGACCTGCTGGAAAGCTCCATTCTGCTCTTTCTAGGGTTCTGTGACAGACAGATTTGGAAAACCCTGTGAAACCAGGCACTGGCCACCCACATAAAGGTACAAGACATGTCAGAACGGTTTTCCTACAGAGCCATTAGGAGCATGATATCTGAGGGATATCCTGAAGCACAGTAAAAATGTCTTGATTGGAGAAGGATGCAATAAACTTGTCTTCAGAAAAAGGAAGAGATGGTCTGGAAAGAGCCTGGGGTAAGTTGGAACGTAGCAACAGGAAACAGCGCCATTTGGCCTGTACGTAAAGATGGAGTAATTAGGGCGAGAACATGTGGACCTATCGCATCCATGCCTCGCGTGATGTGCTTTCGCGTTACGAGGTGCAATAACAGGATTTCAGTTCCTCTAGGAATCTTAGTTTAGCGGGTGTATTGTTAGAAAAATTGAAGTGTATTATTAAATGTTCTCTGAAAGAGACTAGACACACAGTGTTACAGACATTTGTAACGCTGTTAGCATAAGTACAGTGTGTTAAATTTAGAGACTAAGAAATTATCAAATATTCTGACCTCCTGAATTTGAATACATACCAGTCCATTGACCTCTGAGACTGAGTTTTCCCATCTGTTAAGAAGAGTTAATAACGTGTACTTGAACACGGGTTGAGGTGAGTCATGGCAAGACTGTCTAAACCCCCGGAAGAATAATGGGCTCATTCCTTCCTAGCTGGAAGTACCACATCGCAATATTGTTCTAAAACAGGCCCTAATGTAAACCTGCCCCTAAACCCCAGCCTTATGGCAAGTGATATGCAGCATAACCCAAAACCTACCATATAAATCATATTTTGAGGATAGTGTTAACACTTTTTTAAAAGTAAAAATTGCAATTACATTTGTATATTTTAAAAGATTGCCTTAAGAATAAGCTCATATTCTAAGCTGGGCGCGGTGGCTCACGTCTGTAATCCCAGCACTCTTGGAGGCTGAGGCCGGAGGATCGCTTGAGCTCAGGAGTTTGAGACCAGCCTGAGCAAGAGCGAGACCCACCATCCCGCGCCCCCCACCCCCGTCTCTACTAAAAATAGAAAACTTAGCCAAGCATGATGGTGCACACCTGTAGTCCCAGCTACTCGGGAGGCTGAGGAAGGAGGATCACTTGAGCCCAGGAGTTTGAGGTTGCTATGAGCTATGATGACGCCACTGCACTCCAGCCTGGGCAACAGAGCGATACTCTGTCTCAAATAAATAAATAAATAAATAAGGTCATATTCTTTTTATTTCTGATTCTGTATTGTGTTGCCTTTACAACCATTATATCTGGAAATTTAGAGCAGTAATTTCAGATAAGAGCTCCAAGCAGAAGACTGTTTCTGTTTCAGATCCTTTATCAGCAAGTCCTGGGACGGCCAGCAGAAAAATTAAGCAGGGAGGCAGGAGGCCAATGATTACCAAATATTTTTACAATTAGACCAATAAAATGTAGCTATTTTACAAAAATCTCATTTAAAATTGTTAATAGTTACAACATTTTATTATTTGGGAGTGGTAATTAGCTGGACGACCTATGAATTAAAGTATCATGAAACTAACCAATCTGACAGTTCTCTATGCAAAACTACTTTGCCTTTTTATCGAGGAGGGAAGAGCCAGGCTTTCTCGTATGTGGAGGAAAATTTAATTGCATATTCTTAATGTATGTTTAAAACGATTCCTTGCTATAATAGCAAGGAATAATAGTTTGGCAGATTGATTCTTGTTCTATATTTTTTCTCATAAATTACAGTAACTTTGTGTTGCTGGTTGTGAGATGAAGCCATACCTTATGGAGCAGCCCTCAGCAGTGACGTAAAATAGCCCTGAGAGCCTCCAGTGTCCCAGAACACAGCTCACAGGCAGCTTCAGGTACCCAGGCAGCCACACCAGAAAGCATGACACTGGCAGAAACATTTCCTGCAGGTCAGGGTCGATGCCGAAAGGTCCAGATTTGTTGGAGACATGAATTTCCATCCAGCATAACATCCACTGATACTCTGCCACATGGAACAACCGTGCTGCTTATATTGTCACTTCTGAAGAACAATAGTAAAGAGATCGGAAAATAGTGGATGAAATAAACCAGTGCCCAAGTTACAGAACTCCAGGCCTATTCTCATCAAATAAGGATGAGCTTTGAATGATGACTGAGGTCACTCTTCCAAGAGGTATATTTTGAACACCCACTGCAGGTAAAATAGATGCTGGGCTCTGAATGGGGTGGCCAGTGACTAGGACAGAATCCCTTTACCATGGCGAAGGCTCTGCAAGCACAGAACACCTGAGCACCAGGGACGCGGGAACCGGCCCGGCAGTGAGATGAGCCGAAAGCCGTGCGTTGCAAAGCAAGGCTGGGCCGCACCAGCGCGCTCTGGGAGGGGCGTTAGGCCAGCCCTGGAGGGTACAGTGTTCGTAGGTCTGGATGGAGAGAAGGGTGGGCCAAGAAGAAGGGATGGCTCGTCCTTCCCCACCCTGGCCTGAGAAGGTTTCTGTGACTCTTCAGGACTCAGGCTAGACACCCCCCCTCTGCAGAGTGTTGCCTGCCCCCTGCAAGAGTGGGGACCCACCTCCCCTTCCCTTACACCATACTCAATAACTACCCCATCAGTGCGTCACACTGGATTGCAGTCATGTCTGTGTCCCCTACCACTGTGTGTGCGGCTGGGGCTGTTACCTCTGGCTTATTTCAGTAGCCAAAGTATCAGCCACATGGATGCTTCGAGACTCTTCAGCCTGCTGGGGACACTGTGTTTTAAAACTTTTTTTTTTTTAAAAAAAAAACAATTTGAATTCCTGTCCCACATGCAGCGGGAAGCACCATGTCTGCTCAGTGCCTCTAAGAGTCCCTGGCCGCACCGGAGCCCCAGCCCATGCTCGGATGTCCTGAGCTTTCATTTCCCGCAGGGCAGAGCAGCTGAGACGTTCTGTAGTTGCAGGGGTTCGATAGAGGGGTTACATCTTGGCTGATAAACCACTCTAAAGCCACCCAGTGGACAGGCCCATTCTCGAAGATCCTTGGCCATTGTTTCCTGCAAAACACTGGTCCCCTGGAGGGGGCTTGCCCTCCTCTCCCACTGCACCTGCCCGGCTGCCTTGGCCGGGTCTTGTCGCCTGTGTGCAAAGCAGCCCAGCCCTTTCTCCTTGACCCCTGCCCAGCCAGGCCAAGGCCCCCAAGCCCAAGAGCGCCATCGAGGTGCTTTTCTGGAGAGAGACTGACTGAGGCCAACAGGCTCCCTCTGACCTGGCTTTTGAACTAGATCCCACCCCCACCACATTTAGCTGAGGGTGCGTTGGCATCCGGGACCTGGGAGGTGGCAGGCATTTGATTAATGCTTCTTCAGTCAGTTTCTAAATAGGCCGAGGTGGAGAGTCCTCATCCTGCGCTTGATCCCTGTTTAATCCGGCTTGTCCTGAATGCAGGACGTGGTTGGAAAGAAATGGGAAATAAACCTGGAAAAATAGGTTGAGATCAGATTGTCAAAGATCTAGAAAGTCAGGGTGAGAGTTTGGCTTTTATTTGGCAAGTAATTGGGGTCCCTGATGGGGGAATGTCACAGAAGAGCCCTAGGAGGAATGGGCAGGGCCCCAGGAAGAGCAGGGACCCCAGAGCAGGGGAGGGCTGGTCTGTGAAGGAGGAGGATGCTGTCATCGTCCAAGGACACAGGAGCAGAGGGCATGGGCCTCCACAGTAGGGAGGAGAGACAAAAGTGGAGTGAGAGCAGAAGATACTGGAAGTGGGAAAAACAGAGAAGGCGCTAATGGCAACCAAGGCTTTAAGCCTCGGTGATGGGGGCTGGGGTGAGGGGAATGGTGATAATGCAGTAGGAAAGGGGACGGGTGCATTTAGGTGGGGGGTGTTTGAAACATCCCCTTATCCACTCAGCAAACATTGCTCGAGTGCCTGCTGCCTGCCGGGCTCGGCGCCAGGTCCTGAAGACGGGTGTCCGTAGACAGACAGCGCCGGCCCCCACGGACCTGCGTTCTGGGGAGGCAGAGGACAGGGCAGCAGGTGACTTGACGAATGGTCGCGGACTGTGGGAGAGCCCCCGGGGAGGAGAAGAGGCGAAGACAGTGAGCAGCAGATGCGTGGAGACTTCCACGGGCAGCGCTCTGCAGACGCGGGGACTCCTGGGGCCCCGGGGCCCTGGCACTGCTCAGGCGAAGGCTGAAGACGGAGACAGTGGCGTCCCCACACGGAGCTGACGGTTGACGTCATGGGCAGAAGGGGCCGCTCCCAAAGCCTGCTGGCGGCAGAGCGCAAACAGCAAGGGCGGACCCGGGACGCGCAGAGCGGGAGCAGCGGGGGCCAAGGAGGCAGGCGGGACGTGGCCCCTGCCCTCACGGCGCGTGTGGTCTGAGGAAGCCGATCTGGGTGCTCTCTCTGAGGGCTCCCCTCAGAATTCATCCCACCGGGCTGAGGAGCCCCCGACTCCATTTTCCACAAACCCCCCGGGACGTGCCGAGACTCACCAGTCTCTCGCAGCAGACCGAGGGGAGGCAGTGAGGGAGGTGTCGGCAGGGGCCCCGTGATGCAGTGTGTCACGCCATGAGGGCCAGTCCCTGCCAACAGCTGGTTCGGAGCAGGAAATAACTGAGTGACAGGAAAATAAGGAAAAACTCAGAGAGAAAGGACCGCGTGAGGAGTGATGTGAAGGGGCTCACGTGAGGCCAGCTCTCGGGAGCCCGAGTCCCATCCCTGGGTGCCGCCCACCTCCTGCGCCACTCTGAGCACAGCGGACCACCTGTGCCATGCTTGGGGACACTGGAGACAGGTGACGAAGGCAGGTTTTATGAAGTCGAAATGCCACCCATGTCCCTGTTTATTCGTAAGGACAAATAAACACTGTGCAGCTGAGGGTTATGGTCAGCGTGAAACCCCGTCCTCCAGCCTAGAGGACAAAGGCCAGGTTGACCTTCACCTCAGGAGAAGGGAGGATTTTGAAGGAGGGATTCATTTTCCCCCCAACAAAATCAAAATTTTCAGGCAAACCAGAATAACAGTTAAAGAACTAATGCCTTCGGGGAAGGTTTAAGGACGGAAGCCACCCAGATGTCAACAGAGATGAACCTGGGGCTGTCCCCCAGTGGCCGGAGCACGCGACTCCAAGTGGAGAGAGCAGGAGGGAAAGGGGAGCGCTCTGCAGGGCACTTTCTGAGCTGTGGGGACCTGTAAGAAAGGATGGGGACCCCGAAGAAGAAGAGGAATAAGGGCCCGCGTCTGGGATCTGAGGAACTTCCTAACGTAAGAGCGTGTGCCCGGGTGTGAGAGTGTCGCATCTCCCCGCTCGTGAAGGTAGGCCAGAGGGATGCGAGGGGAGCCCTCAGGACAGACACAAAGTATTCAACACAAGGGTGACCAATACTGGAACGCTTTCCTTTAAAGTAACACATTAACTGCCATGCGAGTTGTATTTAACTCACACTAGTTTTGAGCCCGGGGCCTCGTAAAGCATATGTAACTCACACATCTCTTCACCTTGGGAACCATGAGACCTATTTTTCACGTTACATATAACTCACACCCAAAAAACAATAAAAAATAAATTTTTTCATTAAATTAGAAAGGATTGTTTTGTTTTCAAAGTTTTTGCTTTATTTTCATAATAAAACACCATGGCCCCTAGGAAAAAAATTCTTCTCTCGTGTGGCAGTCATGTGTTCATCGAATCCTGCAGAAGGAAAGGAGAGAGGGAAGAGGGCTGGGAGAGAGCGGGAATTGCCCAAGAGAACAGAGCTGTCAGCGGAGGAGATGCTCCGAGTGGCAGAGCTGACGGCCTGCCGCGCACCTGCCTCTGTGCCCGCCACAGTGCAGCCCTCCCCAGTGCCGAGCGTGAGTCACCCCATAAAGATCAGAGTGGCCCTTCAGGTTCTGCCACTGGCTCGGCTGCACAGCACCCTGCCCTTCCACAAAGGTATTCCCCTCCCTCGACAGGAAGAAGATAAGTCTTTTCTCCCAAAAGAACTCCTCCATTCCATGACCCAGGGGTGCTTCCCCATGGCACTTTCTGAGTGCTATCAACTGGCAGAGCATAGTTCTGTCCATTTACCTTTGCTAGCACAGTGACAGTGACATAGGTTGTCCCCGAGGGACTGTGGGTACACAGCAATGGACGAGGGCCCAAGTGAGCCCCAGTAGTTCTTCTCAGGTCTTCTGGGCTTTGGAACTCCCGACAGAGACAGCCTGTCCCAGGATATCCCAAAATGAGTCCCATCTGATCACCAGTGTTTGGGTGACCACCATGTTCCCCAAAGGAGCACCTAAGACCACCTGCAGGCAGAGGGTCTGATGAGCACCCAGAAGGAGAAATTTATCCAGGGATCTTTCCGGGCAAAGTCAGAAATCATTATCACATCCCGGAGTCACTGTCCCCTGTAACAACTTCGTTCACCCCAACCCCGGGTTTCTGAGCACAGCTCCCGTGGGCCCTAGCCCGGCTGCTCCCCACACCTGGAGGGCTTCCCCGGACTCCCTCGGCCATCAGCCAGGACTCTGCCTAGACATCACCTGGTCGGCGTTCCTGACCCCCAGTGAAATGAATTACTCCCATTTCATTTCCATTATGGCCCTCGCAGCTCCGTGGCTTCCCCCTGGCTGGTTTGTTTGCAGCCAGGACTCCCGCAGTGGAGCAGAGCCACCTGGCTGCCTCGTCACCTGCTGGGTCAGCAGCCCTGGAACTGTGCTGTGGAGATGCAAAGGCATATTCCGTGTGGTCCGACAGCACATCCCAAGGCAGCACTCTGCAGTTCGTAAGAAATACGTTACCTCCAAAACAGTCGCAGAAGGCACGGCCACATCTGACATGTGCCACAGGCCCAGGGTAAGCCGCAGGGAGCAGCTCGACAGAGCAGGAGGTCAGAGTGACCATGAGGTAGGGACAGGGCCAGCACTGGAGGAGGGACGCGCAGGGGAGAGAGAGCCTGTGTGGAAGGCCTTACTCCACGACAGGTGAGACACCCAGGTCCTTACTGTGCCTGCAGGTGTGGCACCTATGAGGATGCTGAGACTCCCCTGGTGTGTGGGGACTGTAGAATGTCAACCTAGGTCCCTGCCACCCTAAATCCCATGTGCTTTGATATAAGCACAGTTTACATAGATGAAGAGGAAGAAGAATATTCCAGGCTGTGGGGTACTGACTGGGGGAGGAAAAGGGCTGCAGAGTGCTAGAATCGAAGGGTGATGTCGGGAGCCTCGGCCACAGGCTGGGCTGCAGAACAAGAGCCGAGGACCCGAGTGTGCATCCGGGGTCTGGCTGCGCTCCCGGGGCCGCGGCTGAGCTGTCGCTGACCGCACTGGCAGTAGCTGCTGTTCGCCGAGCATCCGCTCAGCATCGGGCACTACCTTATCGCTGACCTTTGTCGGTGGCAGATATAAGTCCACAGCTTTATAAATGAAGAAACTGAGGCCCAGTGAGGTCCAGGGTACCAGGGAAGGAAGTGGCAGAACTAGGATTCAGCTTGGATCTGAGTGACTCCCGAGTTCCAGCTGAGCTGGTGATAACTGCTGTGCACCTGGCGTCCCAGCAAGAGGGAGGATTCCGCTCTGTCCCTGTGTCCCCCAGCCCTGCCAAACACTGCACCGCCCGGGAGGTTCTCTGCCACTTCATGCCCTTGAACGCCTGTCTGTGTCGGGACCGCCTTGCTCTTGCGCTTTGCTTTCCCATCTCCTGCTCGTGCCCCCAGCCCAGCCCAGAGAACATCTACTCTGGGAAGCATTTCCAGAGTCTCCTGGCCTCCCTGGGCTCTGCGCCCCTCCCGTGAAGGTAGCCTAATCCTGGCACCTTCCCCGGTGGGACAATGCTAGACAGACATCTAGTACAGGTTTCTGCCAGTGCTTCGGTGGCATGCGTAAGCGGCCACGGCCTCCTTAGAGCTCGCTCGCCTCCCCTGGCCCTCCCAGGCTCAGCCCTCTCCCTACACCCCTGCTCCTCTGCTAGCCTGCTCTCTGTCACCCGCCCCAGGCGTGCGCACGTGTCGGAGATCACCCTCTGCGTGCCAATCACCGCCACTGACCTTGAGCTTCCGGGGGCCAGGTGTTTATGGCTGTTGAGCGCACTAAGGAGTGAATGTTGCCAGGATTGATGAGAAATAGGTTGGAAGGTCCTTTTTACATAGTAACGTGCTACGCAGCTGTTGTTTTTGTGGTAACTATTGCTGCCATTACCGCTGTTGCTATGGTGGCGATCTTTTGAGGTACCCCTTTTGTGATGAACTCTCACTATCCAAACTCATGAACTAGGTAGATTTGGATAAAGTCTTTAGATAACTTTGTGTTCTCCAGATTTGCTCTACTTATTTCCAGATCCAGCAGAGTCTGATAATGTGGTCTCCTTCACTCTTAAGACCCTGAGGACTGAAAAAAACATACTCTAAGGAATACTTGCGTTTCTGTTAGTAGTAGTCACGGTGGTGGCATAAATAAGACCCAGACAGTTCTCTTTAACTCTATAAGTTGAACTCTTTTCACAGAAAAGGGCATTGGAAAGGGGCTAGACACCAAGCAAGGCCCCTTGGAAGTTTCCCAAACCCCAGAGTTCCCGTGGCATTCCTTGCCGTCCTCGAAAGCAGCAGTCCTTGAAGAATTTGCCCAAAGCCGGTTTCTGCCAGCGGAAGTCCACTGGGAGTCTGATGGCCTTGTTGCGTCGAGGGTTACAGACAAGAGCCCTTCCATGGGCAAAAGGCCCACTGCTCTGTGTTTCAGCTACTCGTAACTCTCAAGTCTTAGGTCATTCCCAAAATGGCACTTCAGGAATCCATAATTGTTTTTGAGAAAGCTGCATTAATCATATCAGCCAAATCAAAGATGCTCTCTCTGTAGCCAAGCTTCCCTCTGTAAACTGTTCCTCTCCGCCTGGAGAAAGAGAATGAAATTTGTTTGTTCTAAAATCCAAGGCCGCATCCAGCTGTTGCACAGGCTGCGGCTTTGGCGCGAAGAAGCCCTGTGCTGTTTCCGCCCGCATCTCCAAGCACCGTCCTCCTCATCCGTAGGTTCGCGCTCCTAGCGCTGCTCCTGTCTGATCTACACGGTGGTCTAGCCGACGGCTTGCTGTTTCTGGACCTCCACAGTGTGAAAGCATATTCTCTTCCTTCTCTCGGTGTCTGTCACAAGTTCTTTTCCAGGGTGCGCAGTCCGTCCTCATCAGAAGCGCAGAGCTCTTGCTCCCCACTGTTAGTCACTGCCAGAGAGAAGGCCCTGCGGGGGGCTCCCAAACCGATGGGCTCGTAGCCGACCTGTGCCCAGTATGTGAAGCTGGACAAGCCTGGTTTGAATCCAGCATCCCCCAGGGAGTGGCACCCGGCCAGTCACCTAACTTATTGGTGCCTCGGTTTCCTCACCCGCCTTGTGGGATTGTCAGGAGGTTAAACAATAGGGTGTGCGAAGTATTTAGTGTGTGGCCCAAAGAAGAGCCCAGCAAATAGATGTTGTTATTGCTCACGCTAAAGGATCCAGTTCTCCCACCCTCCAAACCAGTCGAGAGCCCATCCTGACCAGCTGGTAGGGGTGGAAAGAGGGGTCCTCACTGGCCCACTGCAGAGGGAACCTCACTTACAAGCCCCCCAAGTACAGGCCCACAAGAGTCTCCACTGGCCGTTTGGTCAGGGTTTGCCTCAGTGGGGAACTGGCTCAGCCCCTTCTGCCAGTGTTTATTCATTATGCAGGTGCCTCAGTGACAGGCTTCACCCAGGGCAATGAGGTGCCACGAGCGTCTGCAGCCATGAGATAGCGTAAGCACTCAGAGAGCCCGGCTTGTCATAGGTAGGAGCTCCCCAAAGGTCCAGGGGTGTTCTTGGGGGAGAGTTTGAAGCTCTAGTTCCCTCAGGGCCTTGTTCAGCACACTGGTGCCAAAACCAGGCCTCCACCCCGGCCGCTGACCTCCTCCCAAGTGCTGTCCGTGTGCAGCTGGCCAGGAAGCACGCGCCGAGCTGCGGGCTCGAGCCAGATGCCGTAAAGGCCTTACTGAGCAGAGGCTCAGGGAGACTGGGGCAGGAGAGGCCTCTCAGCCACCGTCTGCCACCTGACTGTGCTGAGTCACCCAGCTCCCCT